>JALJAT010000210.1:0-29486 GCA_034768735.1 Schistosoma mekongi | reverse complement strand
CTAATAATGTAAAGTGTTCAGTACCGTTATCATTCACGATGAGTCTTGAATTTACTAAGGCTAATAATAACCTAATGGTACTGAAGAATCGTTATTTTTATTTAAATAAATATAAATTTGGATTATGCGAACTCTGGAATTATTCATAATAGCACATCAAACAACCTGTGAAATGTATTGTTTGCATGCGACACCGGAAACGGGAAAACACATAGAAACCAGTCAGTTATACACGACCTGTCACATACGAGTATTGGGCCAAGTTGCTATACCACATTACCACAAATTCAAGCATTCATATTTTGCGATAATCATTGTTTAGTAGACTGTAGTCGTGTCAAATGGGTTTTCGACATAATTTGCAAGTCAATTCCGTACTGCATTTCAACTGCATGAAAAAGTTACTCTACAGTGATGAGAAAAGCCAATGTTTATTAAAAGAACATTGCTAATAATGTAAAAGTGTTCAGTACCGTTATCATTCACGATTGAATCTTGAATTTTACTAGGCTAATAATAACCTAAGGTACTGAAGAATCGTTATTTTATTTAAATAATATATTTGGATTATGCGACTCCTGGATATTTCATAATAGCACATCAAACAACCTGTGAAATGTATTGGTTTGCATGCGACACCGAAACGTGAAAACACATAGAAACCAGTCAGTTATACACGACCTGTCACATACGAGTATTGGGCCAAGTTGCTATACCACATTACCACAAATTCAAGCATTCATATTTTGCGATAATCATTGTTAGTAGACTGTAGTCGTGTCAAATGGGTTTTCGACATAATTTGCAAGTCAATTCCGTACTGCATTTCAACTGCATGAAAAGTTACTCTACAGTGATGAGAAAAGCCAATGTTTATTAAAAGAACATTGCTAATAATGTAAAAGTGTTCAGTACCGTTATCATTCACGATTGAATCTTGAATTTTACTAGGCTAATAATAACCTAAGGTACTGAAGAATCGTTATTTTATTTAAATAATATAATTTGGATTATGCGACTCCTGGATATTTCATAATAGCACATCAAACAACCTGTGAAATGTATTGTTTGCATGCGACAGCGAAACTTGAAAACACATAGAAACCAGTCAGTTATACACGACCTGTCACATACGAGTATTGGGCCAAGTTGCTATACCACATTACCACAAATTCAAGCATTCATATTTTGCGATAATCATTGTTTAGTAGACTGTAGTCGTGTCAAATGGGTTTTCGACATAATTTGCAAGTCATTCCGTACTGCATTTCAACTGCATGAAAAGTTACTCTACAGTGATGAGAAAAGCCAATGTTTATTAAAAGAACATTGCTAATAATGTAAAAGTGTTCAGTACCGTTATCATTCACGATTGAATCTTGAATTTTACTAGGCTAATAATAACCTAAGGTACTGAAGAATCGTTATTTTATTTAAATAATATAATTTGGATTATGCGACTCCTGGATATTCATAATAGCACATCAAACAACCTGTGAAATGTATTGTTTGCATGCGACACCGAAACGTGAAAACACATAGAAACCAGTCAGTTATACACGACCTGTCACATACGAGTATTGGGCCAAGTTGCTATACCACATTACCACAAATTCAAGCATTCATATTTGCGATAATCATTGTTTAGTAGACTGTAGTCGTGTCAAATGGGTTTTCGACATAATTTGCAAGTCAATTCCGTACTGCATTTCAACTGCATTGAAAGTTACTCTACAGTGATGAGAAAAGCCAATGTTTATTAAAAGAACATTGCTAATAATGTAAAAGTGTTCAGTACCGTTATCATTCACGATTGAATCTTGAATTTTACTAGGCTAATAATAACCTAAGGTACTGAAGAATCGTTATTTTATTTAAATAATATAATTTGGATTATGCGACTCCTGGATATTTCATAATAGCACATCAAACAACCTGTGAAATGTATTGTTTGCATGCGACACCGAAACGTGAAAACACATAGAAACCAGTCAGTTATACACGACCTGTCACATACGAGTATTGGGCCAAGTTGCTATACCACATTACCACAAATTCAAGCATTCATATTTTGCGATAATCATTGTTTAGTAGACTGTAGTCGTGTCAAATGGGTTTTCGACATAATTTGCAAGTCAATTCCGTACTGCATTTCAACTGCATGAAAAGTTACTCTACAGTGATGAGAAAAGCCAATGTTTATTAAAAGAACATTGCTAATAATGTAAAAGTGTTCAGTACCGTTATCATTCACGATTGAATCTTGAATTTACTAGGCTAATAATAACCTAAGGTACTGAAGAATCGTTATTTATTTAAATAATATAATTTGGATTATGCGACTCCTGGATATTTCATAATAGCACATCAAACAACCTGTGAAATGTATTGTTTGCATGCGACACCGAAACGTGAAAACACATAGAAACCAGTCAGTTATACACGACCTGTCACATACGAGTATTGGGCCAAGTTGCTATACCACATTACCACAAATTCAAGCATTCATATTTTGCGATAATCATTGTTTAGTAGACTGTAGTCGTGTCAAATGGGTTTTCGACATAATTTGCAAGTCAATTCCGTACTGCATTTCAACTGCATGAAAAGTTACTCTACAGTGATGAGAAAAGCCAATGTTTATTAAAAGAACATTGCTAATAATGTAAAAGTGTTCAGTACCGTTATCATTCACGATTGAATCTTGAATTTACTAGGCTAATAATAACCTAAGGTACTGAAGAATCGTTATTTATTTAAATAATATAATTTGGATTATGCGACTCCTGGATATTTCATAATAGCACATCAAACAACCTGTGAAATGTATTGTTTGCATGCGACACCGAAACGTGAAAACACATAGAAACCAGTCAGTTATACACGACCTGTCACATACGAGTATTGGGCCAAGTTGCTATACCACATTACCACAAATTCAAGCATTCATATTTTGCGATAATCATTGTTTAGTAGACTGTAGTCGTGTCAAATGGGTTTTCGACATAATTTGCAAGTCAATTCCGTACTGCATTTCAACTGCATGAAAAGTTACTCTACAGTGATGAGAAAAGCCAATGTTTATTAAAAGAACATTGCTAATAATGTAAAAGTGTTCAGTACCGTTATCATTCACGATTGAATCTTGAATTTTACTAGGCTAATAATAACCTAAGGTACTGAAGAATCGTTATTTTATTTAAATAATATAATTTGGATTATGCGACTCCTGGATATTTCATAATAGCACATCAAACAACCTGTGAAATGTATTGTTTGCATGCGACATCGAAACGTGAAAACACATAGAAACCAGTCAGTTATACACGACCTGTCACATACGAGTATTGGGCCAAGTTGCTATACCACATTACCACAAATTCAAGCATTCATATTTTGCGATAATCATTGTTTAGTAGACTGTAGTCGTGTCAAATGGGTTTTCGACATAATTTGCAAGTCAATTCCGTACTGCATTTCAACTGCATGAAAAGTTACTCTACAGTGCCGAGAAAAGCCAATGTTTATTAAAAGAACATTGCTAATAATGTAAAAGTGTTCAGTACCGTTATCATTCACGATTGAATCTTGAATTTTACTAGGCTAATAATAACCTAAGGTACTGAAGAATCGTTATTTTATTTAAATAATATAATTTGGATTATGCGACTCCTGGATATTTCATAATAGCACATCAAACAACCTGTGAAATGTATTGTTTGCATGCGACATCGAAACGTGAAAACACATAGAAACCAGTCAGTTATACACGACCTGTCACATACGAGTATTGGGCCAAGTTGCTATACCACATTACCACAAATTCAAGCATTCATATTTTGCGATAATCATTGTTTAGTAGACTGTAGTCGTGTCAAATGGGTTTTCGACATAATTTGCAAGTCAATTCCGTACTGCATTTCAACTGCATGAAAAGTTACTCTACAGTGATGAGAAAAGCCAATGTTTATTAAAAGAACATTCCTAATAATGTAAAAATGTTCAGTACCTTTGTCATTCACGATTCAAACTTTAGCATTTCGCAGCTACTAATAACCTACGTTACTAAACAATCAGTATTTTATTTAAATAATACAAGCCGGATTAAGCAACACCTGCAAATTCTGTCTAGCACATACAACAACCTGTGAAAAGTATCGGTTTGCATGCGACACCAAAACGTGAAAATACATAGAAACCAGTCAGTTATACACGACCTGTCACATACGAGTATTCGGCCAAGTCGCTATACAACATTACCACAATTTAAGCATTCATATTTTGTGATAATCATCATTTCTCAGTAGACTCTCGTCGTCTTTGTGAAATGCGTTTTCAAAATAATTTCCAAGTAAATTCCGTACTGCATTTCAACTACATGAAATGTTACTCTACAGTGCTAAGAAAAGCCAATGTTTATGAAACAAACATTCCTAATAATGTAAAAATGTTCAGTACCTTTGTCATTCACGATTCAAACTTTAGCATTTCGCAGCTAATAATAACCTAAGGTACTGAAGAATCGTTATTTTATTAAATAATATAATTGGATTATGCGACTCCTGGATATTTCATATAGCACATCAAACAACCTGTGAAATGTATGTTTGCATGCGACACCGAAACGTGAAAACACATAGAAACCAGTCAGTTATACACGACCTGTCACATACGAGTATTGGGCCAAGTTGCTATACCACATTACCACAAATTCAAGCATTCATATTTTGCGATAATCATTGTTTAGTAGACTGTAGTCGTGTCAATGGGTTTTCGACATAATTGCAAGTCAATTCCGTACTGCATTTCAACTGCATGAAAAGTTACTCTACAGTGATGAGAAAAGCCAATGTTTATTAAAAGAACATGCTAATAATGTAAAAGTGTTCAGTACCGTTATCATTCACGATGAATCTTGAATTTTACAAGGCTAATAATAACCTAAGGTACTGAAGAATCGTTATTTTATTAAATAATATAATTGGATTATGCGACTCCTGCAAATTTCTGTCTAGCACATACAACAACCTGTGAAAAGTATCGGTTGCATGCGACACCAAAACGTGAAAATACATAGAAACCAGTCAGTTATACACGACCTGTCACATACGAGTATTCGGCCAAGTCGCTATACAACATTACCACAAATTTAAGCATTCATATTTTGTGATAATCATCATTTCTCAGTAGACTCTCGTCGTCTTTGTGAAATGCGTTTTCAAAATAATTTCCAAGTAAATTCCGTACTGCATTTCAACTACATGAAATGTTACTCTACAGTGCTAAGAAAAGCCAATGTTTATGAAAACAACATTCCTAATAATGTAAAAATGTTCAGTACCTTTGTCATTCACGATTCAAACTTTAGCATTTCGCAGCTACTAATAACCTACGTTACTAAACAATCAGTATTTTATTTAAATAATACAAGCCGGATTAAGCAACACCTGCAAATTTCTGTCTAGCACATACAACAACCTGTGAAAAGTATCGGTTGCATGCGACACCAAAACGTGAAAACACATAGAAACCAGTCAGTTATACACGACCTGTCACATACGAGTATTGGGCCAAGTTGCTATACCACATTACCACAAATTCAAGCATTCATATTTTGCGATAATCATTGTTTAGTAGACTGTAGTCGTGTCAAATGGGTTTTCGACATAATTTGCAAGTCAATTCCGTACTGCATTTCAACTGCATGAAAAGTTACTCTACAGTGATGAGAAAAGCCAATGTTTATTAAAAGAACATTGCTAATAATGTAAAAGTGTTCAGTACCGTTATCATTCACGATTGAATCTTGAATTTTACTAGGCTAATAATAACCTAAGGTACTGAAGAATCGTTATTTTATTTAAATAATATAATTTGGATTATGCGACTCCTGGATATTTCATAATAGCACATCAAACAACCTGTGAAATGTATTGTTTGCATGCGACACCGAAACGTGAAAACACATAGAAACCAGTCAGTTATACACGACCTGTCACATACGAGTATTGGGCCAAGTTGCTATACCACATTACCACAAATTCAAGCATTCATATTTTGCGATAATCATTGTTTAGTAGACTGTAGTCGTGTCAAATGGGTTTTCGACATAATTTGCAAGTCAATTCCGTACTGCATTTCAACTGCATGAAAAGTTACTCTACAGTGATGAGAAAAGCCAATGTTTATTAAAAGAACATTGCTAATAATGTAAAAGTGTTCAGTACCGTTATCATTCACGATTGAATCTTGAATTTTACTAGGCTAATAATAACCTAAGGTACTGAAGAATCGTTATTTTATTTAAATAATATAATTTGGATTATGCGACTCCTGGATATTTCATAATAGCACATCAAACAACCTGTGAAATGTATTGTTTGCATGCGACACCGAAACGTGAAAACACATAGAAACCAGTCAGTTATACACGACCTGTCACATACGAGTATTGGGCCAAGTTGCTATACCACATTACCACAAATTCAAGCATTCATATTTTGCGATAATCATTGTTTAGTAGACTGTAGTCGTGTCAAATGGGTTTTCGACATAATTTGCAAGTCAATTCCGTACTGCATTTCAACTGCATGAAAAGTTACTCTACAGTGATGAGAAAAGCCAATGTTTATTAAAAGAACATTGCTAATAATGTAAAAGTGTTCAGTACCGTTATCATTCACGACTGAATCTTGAATTTACTAGGCTAATAATAACCTAAGTACTGAAGAATCGTTATTTTATTTAAATAATATAATTTGGATTATGCGACTCCTGGATATTTCATAATAGCACATCAAACAACCTGTGAAATGTATTGTTTGCATGCGACACCGAAACGTGAAAACACATAGAAACCAGTCAGTTATACACGACCTGTCACATACGAGTATTGGGCCAAGTTGCTATACCACATTACCACAAATTCAAGCATTCATATTTTGCGATAATCATTGTTTAGTAGACTGTAGTCGTGTCAAATGGGTTTTCGACATAATTTGCAAGTCAATTCCGTACTGCATTTCAACTGCATGAAAAGTTACTCTACAGTGATGAGAAAAGCCAATGTTTATTAAAAGAACATTGCTAATAATGTAAAAGTGTTCAGTACCGTTATCATTCACGATTGAATCTTGAATTTTACTAGGCTAATAATAACCTAAGGTACTGAAGAATCGTTATTTTATTTAAATAATATAATTTGGATTATGCGACTCCTGGATATTTCATAATAGCACATCAAACAACCTGTGAAATGTATTGTTTGCATGCGACACCGAAACGTGAAAACACATAGAAACCAGTCAGTTATACACGACCTGTCACATACGAGTATTGGGCCAAGTTGCTATACCACATTACCACAAATTCAAGCATTCATATTTTGCGATAATCATTGTTTAGTAGACTGTAGTCGTGTCAAATGGGTTTTCGACATAATTTGCAAGTCAATTCCGTACTGCATTTCAACTGCATGAAAAGTTACTCTACAGTGATGAGAAAAGCCAATGTTTATTAAAAGAACATTGCTAATAATGTAAAAGTGTTCAGTACCGTTATCATTCACGATTGAATCTTGAATTTTACTAGGCTAATAATAACCTAAGGTACTGAAGAATCGTTATTTTATTTAAATAATATAATTTGGATTATGCGACTCCTGGATATTTCATAATAGCACATCAAACAACCTGTGAAATGTATTGTTTGCATGCGACACCGAAACGTGAAAACACATAGAAACCAGTCAGTTATACACGACCTGTCACATACGAGTATTGGGCCAAGTTGCTATACCACATTACCACAAATTCAAGCATTCATATTTTGCGATAATCATTGTTTAGTAGACTGTAGTCGTGTCAAATGGGTTTTCGACATAATTTGCAAGTCAATTCCGTACTGCATTTCAACTGCATGAAAAGTTACTCTACAGTGATGAGAAAAGCCAATGTTTATTAAAAGAACATTGCTAATAATGTAAAAGTGTTCAGTACCGTTATCATTCACGATTGAATCTTGAATTTTACTAGGCTAATAATAACCTAAGGTACTGAAGAATCGTTATTTTATTTAAATAATATAATTTGGATTATGCGACTCCTGGATATTTCATAATAGCACATCAAACAACCTGTGAAATGTATTGTTTGCATGCGACACCGAAACGTGAAAACACATAGAAACCAGTCAGTTATACACGACCTGTCACATACGAGTATTGGGCCAAGTTGCTATACCACATTACCACAAATTCAAGCATTCATATTTTGCGATAATCATTGTTTAGTAGACTGTAGTCGTGTCAAATGGGTTTTCGACATAATTTGCAAGTCAATTCCGTACTGCATTTCAACTGCATGAAAAGTTACTCTACAGTGATGAGAAAAGCCAATGTTTATTAAAAGAACATTGCTAATAATGTAAAAGTGTTCAGTACCGTTATCATTCACGATTGAATCTTGAATTTTACTAGGCTAATAATAACCTAAGGTACTGAAGAATCGTTATTTTATTTAAATAATATAATTTGGATTATGCGACTCCTGGATATTTCATAATAGCACATCAAACAACCTGTGAAATGTATTGTTTGCATGCGACACCGAAACGTGAAAACACATAGAAACCAGTCAGTTATACACGACCTGTCACATACGAGTATTGGGCCAAGTTGCTATACCACATTACCACAAATTCAAGCATTCATATTTTGCGATAATCATTGTTTAGTAGACTGTAGTCGTGTCAAATGGGTTTTCGACATAATTTGCAAGTCAATTCCGTACTGCATTTCAACTGCATGAAAAGTTACTCTACAGTGATGAGAAAAGCCAATGTTTATTAAAAGAACATTGCTAATAATGTAAAAGTGTTCAGTACCGTTATCATTCACGATTGAATCTTGAATTTTACTAGGCTAATAATAACCTAAGGTACTGAAGAATCGTTATTTTATTTAAATAATATAATTTGGATTATGCGACTCCTGGATATTTCATAATAGCACATCAAACAACCTGTGAAATGTATTGTTTGCATGCGACACCGAAACGTGAAAACACATAGAAACCAGTCAGTTATACACGACCTGTCACATACGAGTATTGGGCCAAGTTGCTATACCACATTACCACAAATTCAAGCATTCATATTTTGCGATAATCATTGTTTA
This sequence comes from Schistosoma mekongi, assembly GCA_034768735.1. NCBI lineage: Eukaryota > Metazoa > Platyhelminthes > Trematoda > Strigeidida > Schistosomatidae > Schistosoma > Schistosoma mekongi. The sequence goes on along the minus strand of JALJAT010000210.1, from coordinate 20,311 downwards.
GTAGACTGTAGTCGTGTCAAATGGGTTTTCGACATAATTTGCAAGTCAATTCCGTACTGCATTTCAACTGCATGAAAAGTTACTCTACAGTGATGAGAAAAGCCAATGTTTATTAAAAGAACATTGCTAATAATGTAAAAGTGTTCAGTACCGTTATCATTCACGATTGAATCTTGAATTTTACTAGGCTAATAATAACCTAAGGTACTGAAGAATCGTTATTTTATTTAAATAATATAATTTGGATTATGCGACTCCTGGATATTTCATAATAGCACATCAAACAACCTGTGAAATGTATTGTTTGCATGCGACACCGAAACGTGAAAACACATAGAAACCAGTCAGTTATACACGACCTGTCACATACGAGTATTGGGCCAAGTTGCTATACCACATTACCACAAATTCAAGCATTCATATTTTGTGATAATCATCATTTCTCAGTAGACTCTCGTCGTCTTTGTGAAATGCGTTTTCAAAATAATTTCCAAGTAAATTCCGTACTGCATTTCAACTACATGAAATGTTACTCTACAGTGCTAAGAAAAGCCAATGTTTATGAAAACAACATTCCTAATAATGTAAAAATGTTCAGTACCTTTGTCATTCACGATTCAAACTTTAGCATTTCGCAGCTACTAATAACCTACGTTACTAAACAATCAGTATTTTATTTAAATAATACAAGCCGGATTAAGCAACACCTGCAAATTTCTGTCTAGCACATACAACAACCTGTGAAAAGTATCGGTTGCATGCGACACCAAAACGTGAAAATACATAGAAACCAGTCAGTTATACACGACCTGTCACATACGAGTATTCGGCCAAGTCGCTATACAACATTACCACAAATTTAAGCATTCATATTTTGTGATAATCATCATTTCTCAGTAGACTCTCGTCGTCTTTGTGAAATGCGTTTTCAAAATAATTTCCAAGTAAATTCCGTACTGCATTTCAACTGCATGAAAAGTTACTCTACAGTGATGAGAAAAGCCAATGTTTATTAAAAGAACATTGCTAATAATGTAAAAGTGTTCAGTACCGTTATCATTCACGATTGAATCTTGAATTTTACTAGGCTAATAATAACCTAAGGTACTGAAGAATCGTTATTTTATTTAAATAATATAATTTGGATTATGCGACTCCTGGATATTTCATAATAGCACATCAAACAACCTGTGAAATGTATTGTTTGCATGCGACACCGAAACGTGAAAACACATAGAAACCAGTCAGTTATACACGACCTGTCACATACGAGTATTGGGCCAAGTTGCTATACCACATTACCACAAATTCAAGCATTCATATTTTGCGATAATCATTGTTTAGTAGACTGTAGTCGTGTCAAATGGGTTTTCGACATAATTTGCAAGTCAATTCCGTACTGCATTTCAACTGCATGAAAAGTTACTCTACAGTGATGAGAAAAGCCAATGTTTATTAAAAGAACATTGCTAATAATGTAAAAGTGTTCAGTACCGTTATCATTCACGATTGAATCTTGAATTTTACTAGGCTAATAATAACCTAAGGTACTGAAGAATCGTTATTTTATTTAAATAATATAATTTGGATTATGCGACTCCTGGATATTTCATAATAGCACATCAAACAACCTGTGAAATGTATTGTTTGCATGCGACACCGAAACGTGAAAACACATAGAAACCAGTCAGTTATACACGACCTGTCACATACGAGTATTGGGCCAAGTTGCTATACCACATTACCACAAATTCAAGCATTCATATTTTGCGATAATCATTGTTTAGTAGACTGTAGTCGTGTCAAATGGGTTTTCGACATAATTTGCAAGTCAATTCCGTACTGCATTTCAACTGCATGAAAAGTTACTCTACAGTGATGAGAAAAGCCAATGTTTATTAAAAGAACATTGCTAATAATGTAAAAGTGTTCAGTACCGTTATCATTCACGATTGAATCTTGAATTTTACTAGGCTAATAATAACCTAAGGTACTGAAGAATCGTTATTTTATTTAAATAATATAATTTGGATTATGCGACTCCTGGATATTTCATAATAGCACATCAAACAACCTGTGAAATGTATTGTTTGCATGCGACACCGAAACGTGAAAACACATAGAAACCAGTCAGTTATACACGACCTGTCACATACGAGTATTGGGCCAAGTTGCTATACCACATTACCACAAATTCAAGCATTCATATTTTGCGATAATCATTGTTTAGTAGACTGTAGTCGTGTCAAATGGGTTTTCGACATAATTTGCAAGTCAATTCCGTACTGCATTTCAACTGCATGAAAAGTTACTCTACAGTGATGAGAAAAGCCAATGTTTATTAAAAGAACATTGCTAATAATGTAAAAGTGTTCAGTACCGTTATCATTCACGATTGAATCTTGAATTTTACTAGGCTAATAATAACCTAAGGTACTGAAGAATCGTTATTTTATTTAAATAATATAATTTGGATTATGCGACTCCTGGATATTTCATAATAGCACATCAAACAACCTGTGAAATGTATTGTTTGCATGCGACACCGAAACGTGAAAACACATAGAAACCAGTCAGTTATACACGACCTGTCACATACGAGTATTGGGCCAAGTTGCTATACCACATTACCACAAATTCAAGCATTCATATTTTGCGATAATCATTGTTTAGTAGACTGTAGTCGTGTCAAATGGGTTTTCGACATAATTTGCAAGTCAATTCCGTACTGCATTTCAACTGCATGAAAAGTTACTCTACAGTGATGAGAAAAGCCAATGTTTATTAAAAGAACATTGCTAATAATGTAAAAGTGTTCAGTACCGTTATCATTCACGATTGAATCTTGAATTTTACTAGGCTAATAATAACCTAAGGTACTGAAGAATCGTTATTTTATTTAAATAATATAATTTGGATTATGCGACTCCTGGATATTTCATAATAGCACATCAAACAACCTGTGAAATGTATTGTTTGCATGCGACACCGAAACGTGAAAACACATAGAAACCAGTCAGTTATACACGACCTGTCACATACGAGTATTGGGCCAAGTTGCTATACCACATTACCACAAATTCAAGCATTCATATTTTGCGATAATCATTGTTTAGTAGACTGTAGTCGTGTCAAATGGGTTTTCGACATAATTTGCAAGTCAATTCCGTACTGCATTTCAACTGCATGAAAAGTTACTCTACAGTGATGAGAAAAGCCAATGTTTATTAAAAGAACATTGCTAATAATGTAAAAGTGTTCAGTACCGTTATCATTCACGATTGAATCTTGAATTTTACTAGGCTAATAATAACCTAAGGTACTGAAGAATCGTTATTTTATTTAAATAATATAATTTGGATTATGCGACTCCTGGATATTTCATAATAGCACATCAAACAACCTGTGAAATGTATTGTTTGCATGCGACACCGAAACGTGAAAACACATAGAAACCAGTCAGTTATACACGACCTGTCACATACGAGTATTGGGCCAAGTTGCTATACCACATTACCACAAATTCAAGCATTCATATTTTGCGATAATCATTGTTTAGTAGACTGTAGTCGTGTCAAATGGGTTTTCGACATAATTTGCAAGTCAATTCCGTACTGCATTTCAACTGCATGAAAAGTTACTCTACAGTGATGAGAAAAGCCAATGTTTATTAAAAGAACATTGCTAATAATGTAAAAGTGTTCAGTACCGTTATCATTCACGATTGAATCTTGAATTTTACTAGGCTAATAATAACCTAAGGTACTGAAGAATCGTTATTTTATTTAAATAATATAATTTGGATTATGCGACTCCTGGATATTTCATAATAGCACATCAAACAACCTGTGAAATGTATTGTTTGCATGCGACACCGAAACGTGAAAACACATAGAAACCAGTCAGTTATACACGACCTGTCACATACGAGTATTGGGCCAAGTTGCTATACCACATTACCACAAATTCAAGCATTCATATTTTGCGATAATCATTGTTTAGTAGACTGTAGTCGTGTCAAATGGGTTTTCGACATAATTTGCAAGTCAATTCCGTACTGCATTTCAACTGCATGAAAAGTTACTCTACAGTGATGAGAAAAGCCAATGTTTATTAAAAGAACATTGCTAATAATGTAAAAGTGTTCAGTACCGTTATCATTCACGATTGAATCTTGAATTTTACTAGGCTAATAATAACCTAAGGTACTGAAGAATCGTTATTTTATTTAAATAATATAATTTGGATTATGCGACTCCTGGATATTTCATAATAGCACATCAAACAACCTGTGAAATGTATTGTTTGCATGCGACACCGAAACGTGAAAACACATAGAAACCAGTCAGTTATACACGACCTGTCACATACGAGTATTGGGCCAAGTTGCTATACCACATTACCACAAATTCAAGCATTCATATTTTGCGATAATCATTGTTTAGTAGACTGTAGTCGTGTCAAATGGGTTTTCGACATAATTTGCAAGTCAATTCCGTACTGCATTTCAACTGCATGAAAAGTTACTCTACAGTGATGAGAAAAGCCAATGTTTATTAAAAGAACATTGCTAATAATGTAAAAGTGTTCAGTACCGTTATCATTCACGATTGAATCTTGAATTTTACTAGGCTAATAATAACCTAAGGTACTGAAGAATCGTTATTTTATTTAAATAATATAATTTGGATTATGCGACTCCTGGATATTTCATAATAGCACATCAAACAACCTGTGAAATGTATTGTTTGCATGCGACACCGAAACGTGAAAACACATAGAAACCAGTCAGTTATACACGACCTGTCACATACGAGTATTGGGCCAAGTTGCTATACCACATTACCACAAATTCAAGCATTCATATTTTGCGATAATCATTGTTTAGTAGACTGTAGTCGTGTCAAATGGGTTTTCGACATAATTTGCAAGTCAATTCCGTACTGCATTTCAACTGCATGAAAAGTTACTCTACAGTGATGAGAAAAGCCAATGTTTATTAAAAGAACATTGCTAATAATGTAAAAGTGTTCAGTACCGTTATCATTCACGATTGAATCTTGAATTTTACTAGGCTAATAATAACCTAAGGTACTGAAGAATCGTTATTTTATTTAAATAATATAATTTGGATTATGCGACTCCTGGATATTTCATAATAGCACATCAAACAACCTGTGAAATGTATTGTTTGCATGCGACACCGAAACGTGAAAACACATAGAAACCAGTCAGTTATACACGACCTGTCACATACGAGTATTGGGCCAAGTTGCTATACCACATTACCACAAATTCAAGCATTCATATTTTGCGATAATCATTGTTTAGTAGACTGTAGTCGTGTCAAATGGGTTTTCGACATAATTTGCAAGTCAATTCCGTACTGCATTTCAACTGCATGAAAAGTTACTCTACAGTGATGAGAAAAGCCAATGTTTATTAAAAGAACATTGCTAATAATGTAAAAGTGTTCAGTACCGTTATCATTCACGATTGAATCTTGAATTTTACTAGGCTAATAATAACCTAAGGTACTGAAGAATCGTTATTTTATTTAAATAATATAATTTGGATTATGCGACTCCTGGATATTTCATAATAGCACATCAAACAACCTGTGAAATGTATTGTTTGCATGCGACACCGAAACGTGAAAACACATAGAAACCAGTCAGTTATACACGACCTGTCACATACGAGTATTGGGCCAAGTTGCTATACCACATTACCACAAATTCAAGCATTCATATTTTGCGATAATCATTGTTTAGTAGACTGTAGTCGTGTCAAATGGGTTTTCGACATAATTTGCAAGTCAATTCCGTACTGCATTTCAACTGCATGAAAAGTTACTCTACAGTGATGAGAAAAGCCAATGTTTATTAAAAGAACATTGCTAATAATGTAAAAGTGTTCAGTACCGTTATCATTCACGATTGAATCTTGAATTTTACTAGGCTAATAATAACCTAAGGTACTGAAGAATCGTTATTTTATTTAAATAATATAATTTGGATTATGCGACTCCTGGATATTTCATAATAGCACATCAAACAACCTGTGAAATGTATTGTTTGCATGCGACACCGAAACGTGAAAACACATAGAAACCAGTCAGTTATACACGACCTGTCACATACGAGTATTGGGCCAAGTTGCTATACCACATTACCACAAATTCAAGCATTCATATTTTGCGATAATCATTGTTTAGTAGACTGTAGTCGTGTCAAATGGGTTTTCGACATAATTTGCAAGTCAATTCCGTACTGCATTTCAACTGCATGAAAAGTTACTCTACAGTGATGAGAAAAGCCAATGTTTATTAAAAGAACATTGCTAATAATGTAAAAGTGTTCAGTACCGTTATCATTCACGATTGAATCTTGAATTTTACTAGGCTAATAATAACCTAAGGTACTGAAGAATCGTTATTTTATTTAAATAATATAATTTGGATTATGCGACTCCTGGATATTTCATAATAGCACATCAAACAACCTGTGAAATGTATTGTTTGCATGCGACACCGAAACGTGAAAACACATAGAAACCAGTCAGTTATACACGACCTGTCACATACGAGTATTGGGCCAAGTTGCTATACCACATTACCACAAATTCAAGCATTCATATTTTGCGATAATCATTGTTTAGTAGACTGTAGTCGTGTCAAATGGGTTTTCGACATAATTTGCAAGTCAATTCCGTACTGCATTTCAACTGCATGAAAAGTTACTCTACAGTGATGAGAAAAGCCAATGTTTATTAAAAGAACATTGCTAATAATGTAAAAGTGTTCAGTACCGTTATCATTCACGATTGAATCTTGAATTTTACTAGGCTAATAATAACCTAAGGTACTGAAGAATCGTTATTTTATTTAAATAATATAATTTGGATTATGCGACTCCTGGATATTTCATAATAGCACATCAAACAACCTGTGAAATGTATTGTTTGCATGCGACACCGAAACGTGAAAACACATAGAAACCAGTCAGTTATACACGACCTGTCACATACGAGTATTGGGCCAAGTTGCTATACCACATTACCACAAATTCAAGCATTCATATTTCTTTTCGATAATCATTGTTTAGTAGACTGTAGTCGTGTCAAATGGGTTTTCGACATAATTGCAATGTCAATTCCGTACTGCATTTCAACTGCATGAAAAGTTACTCTACAGTGATGAGAAAAGCCAATGTTTATTAAAAGAACATTGCTAATAATGTAAAAGGTTCAGTACCGTTATCATTCACGATTGAATCTTGAATTTTTATAAGGATAATAATAACCTAAGGTACTGAAGAATCGTTATTTTATTTAAATAATATAATTGGATTATGCGACTCCGGATATTTCATACTAGCACATCAACAACCTGTGAAATGTATTGTTTGCATGCGACACCGAAACGTGAAAACACATAGAAACCAGTCAGTTATACACGACTGTCACATACGAGTATTGGGCCAAGTTGCTATACCACATTACCACAAATTCAAGCATTCATATTTTGCGATAATCATTGTTTAGTAGACTGTAGTCGTGTCAAATGGGTTTTCGACATAATTTGCAAGTCAATTCCGTACTGCATTTCAACTGCATGAAAAGTTACTCTACAGTGATGAGAAAAGCCAATGTTTATTAAAAGAACATTGCTAATAATGTAAAAGTGTTCAGTACCGTTATCATTCACGATTGAATCTTGAATTTTACTAGGCTAATAATAACCTAAGGTACTGAAGAATCGTTATTTTATTTAAATAATATAATTTGGATTATGCGACTCCTGGATATTTCATAATAGCACATCAAACAACCTGTGAAATGTATTGTTTGCATGCGACACCGAAACGTGAAAACACATAGAAACCAGTCAGTTATACACGACCTGTCACATACGAGTATTGGGCCAAGTTGCTATACCACATTACCACAAATTCAAGCATTCATATTTTGCGATAATCATTGTTTAGTAGACTGTAGTCGTGTCAAATGGGTTTTCGACATAATTTGCAAGTCAATTCCGTACTGCATTTCAACTGCATGAAAAGTTACTCTACAGTGATGAGAAAAGCCAATGTTTATTAAAAGAACATTGCTAATAATGTAAAAGTGTTCAGTACCGTTATCATTCACGATTGAATCTTGAATTTTACTAGGCTAATAATAACCTAAGGTACTGAAGAATCGTTATTTTATTTAAATAATATAATTTGGATTATGCGACTCCTGGATATTTCATAATAGCACATCAAACAACCTGTGAAATGTATTGTTTGCATGCGACACCGAAACGTGAAAACACATAGAAACCAGTCAGTTATACACGACCTGTCACATACGAGTATTGGGCCAAGTTGCTATACCACATTACCACAAATTCAAGCATTCATATTTTGCGATAATCATTGTTTAGTAGACTGTAGTCGTGTCAAATGGGTTTTCGACATAATTTGCAAGTCAATTCCGTACTGCATTTCAACTGCATGAAAAGTTACTCTACAGTGATGAGAAAAGCCAATGTTTATTAAAAGAACATTGCTAATAATGTAAAAGTGTTCAGTACCGTTATCATTCACGATTGAATCTTGAATTTTACTAGGCTAATAATAACCTAAGGTACTGAAGAATCGTTATTTTATTTAAATAATATAATTTGGATTATGCGACTCCTGGATATTTCATAATAGCACATCAAACAACCTGTGAAATGTATTGTTTGCATGCGACACCGAAACGTGAAAACACATAGAAACCAGTCAGTTATACACGACCTGTCACATACGAGTATTGGGCCAAGTTGCTATACCACATTACCACAAATTCAAGCATTCATATTTTGCGATAATCATTGTTTAGTAGACTGTAGTCGTGTCAAATGGGTTTTCGACATAATTTGCAAGTCAATTCCGTACTGCATTTCAACTGCATGAAAAGTTACTCTACAGTGATGAGAAAAGCCAATGTTTATTAAAAGAACATTGCTAATAATGTAAAAGTGTTCAGTACCGTTATCATTCACGATTGAATCTTGAATTTTACTAGGCTAATAATAACCTAAGGTACTGAAGAATCGTTATTTTATTTAAATAATATAATTTGGATTATGCGACTCCTGGATATTTCATAATAGCACATCAAACAACCTGTGAAATGTATTGTTTGCATGCGACACCGAAACGTGAAAACACATAGAAACCAGTCAGTTATACACGACCTGTCACATACGAGTATTGGGCCAAGTTGCTATACCACATTACCACAAATTCAAGCATTCATATTTTGCGATAATCATTGTTTAGTAGACTGTAGTCGTGTCAAATGGGTTTTCGACATAATTTGCAAGTCAATTCCGTACTGCATTTCAACTGCATGAAAAGTTACTCTACAGTGATGAGAAAAGCCAATGTTTATTAAAAGAACATTGCTAATAATGTAAAAGTGTTCAGTACCGTTATCATTCACGATTGAATCTTGAATTTTACTAGGCTAATAATAACCTAAGGTACTGAAGAATCGTTATTTTATTTAAATAATATAATTTGGATTATGCGACTCCTGGATATTTCATAATAGCACATCAAACAACCTGTGAAATGTATTGTTTGCATGCGACACCGAAACGTGAAAACACATAGAAACCAGTCAGTTATACACGACCTGTCACATACGAGTATTGGGCCAAGTTGCTATACCACATTACCACAAATTCAAGCATTCATATTTTGCGATAATCATTGTTTAGTAGACTGTAGTCGTGTCAAATGGGTTTTCGACATAATTTGCAAGTCAATTCCGTACTGCATTTCAACTGCATGAAAAGTTACTCTACAGTGATGAGAAAAGCCAATGTTTATTAAAAGAACATTGCTAATAATGTAAAAGTGTTCAGTACCGTTATCATTCACGATTGAATCTTGAATTTTACTAGGCTAATAATAACCTAAGGTACTGAAGAATCGTTATTTTATTTAAATAATATAATTTGGATTATGCGACTCCTGGATATTTCATAATAGCACATCAAACAACCTGTGAAATGTATTGTTTGCATGCGACACCGAAACGTGAAAACACATAGAAACCAGTCAGTTATACACGACCTGTCACATACGAGTATTGGGCCAAGTTGCTATACCACATTACCACAAATTCAAGCATTCATATTTTGCGATAATCATTGTTTAGTAGACTGTAGTCGTGTCAAATGGGTTTTCGACATAATTTGCAAGTCAATTCCGTACTGCATTTCAACTGCATGAAAAGTTACTCTACAGTGATGAGAAAAGCCAATGTTTATTAAAAGAACATTGCTAATAATGTAAAAGTGTTCAGTACCGTTATCATTCACGATTGAATCTTGAATTTTACTAGGCTAATAATAACCTAAGGTACTGAAGAATCGTTATTTTATTTAAATAATATAATTTGGATTATGCGACTCCTGGATATTTCATAATAGCACATCAAACAACCTGTGAAATGTATTGTTTGCATGCGACACCGAAACGTGAAAACACATAGAAACCAGTCAGTTATACACGACCTGTCACATACGAGTATTGGGCCAAGTTGCTATACCACATTACCACAAATTCAAGCATTCATATTTTGCGATAATCATCATTTCTCAGTAGACTCTCGTCGTCTTTGTGAAATGCGTTTTCAAAATAATTTCCAAGTAAATTCCGTACTGCATTTCAACTACATGAAATGTTACTCTACAGTGCTAAGAAAGCCAATGTTTATGAAAACAACATTCCTAATAATGTAAAAATGTTCAGTACCTTTGTCATTCACGATTCAAACTTTAGCATTTCGCAGCTACTAATAACCTACGTTACTAAACAATCAGTATTTTATTTAAATAATACAAGCCGGATTAAGCAACACCTGCAAATTTCTGTCTAGCACATACAACAACCTGTGAAAAGTATCGGTTGCATGCGACACCAAAACGTGAAAATACATAGAAACCAGTCAGTTATACACGACCTGTCACATACGAGTATTCGGCCAAGTCGCTATACAACATTACCACAAATTTAAGCATTCATATTTTGTGATAATCATCATTTCTCAGTAGACTCTCGTCGTCTTTGTGAAATGCGTTTTCAAAATAATTTCCAAGTAAATTCCGTACTGCATTTCAACTGCATGAAAAGTTACTCTACAGTGATGAGAAAAGCCAATGTTTATTAAAAGAACATTGCTAATAATGTAAAAGTGTTCAGTACCGTTATCATTCACGATTGAATCTTGAATTTTACTAGGCTAATAATAACCTAAGGTACTGAAGAATCGTTATTTTATTTAAATAATATAATTTGGATTATGCGACTCCTGGATATTTCATAATAGCACATCAAACAACCTGTGAAATGTATTGTTTGCATGCGACACCGAAACGTGAAAACACATAGAAACCAGTCAGTTATACACGACCTGTCACATACGAGTATTGGGCCAAGTTGCTATACCACATTACCACAAATTCAAGCATTCATATTTTGCGATAATCATTGTTTAGTAGACTGTAGTCGTGTCAAATGGGTTTTCGACATAATTTGCAAGTCAATTCCGTACTGCATTTCAACTGCATGAAAAGTTACTCTACAGTGATGAGAAAAGCCAATGTTTATTAAAAGAACATTGCTAATAATGTAAAAGTGTTCAGTACCGTTATCATTCACGATTGAATCTTGAATTTTACTAGGCTAATAATAACCTAAGGTACTGAAGAATCGTTATTTTATTTAAATAATATAATTTGGATTATGCGACTCCTGGATATTTCATAATAGCACATCAAACAACCTGTGAAATGTATTGTTTGCATGCGACACCGAAACGTGAAAACACATAGAAACCAGTCAGTTATACACGACCTGTCACATACGAGTATTGGGCCAAGTTGCTATACCACATTACCACAAATTCAAGCATTCATATTTTGCGATAATCATTGTTTAGTAGACTGTAGTCGTGTCAAATGGGTTTTCGACATAATTTGCAAGTCAATTCCGTACTGCATTTCAACTGCATGAAAAGTTACTCTACAGTGATGAGAAAAGCCAATGTTTATTAAAAGAACATTGCTAATAATGTAAAAGTGTTCAGTACCGTTATCATTCACGATTGAATCTTGAATTTTACTAGGCTAATAATAACCTAAGGTACTGAAGAATCGTTATTTTATTTAAATAATATAATTTGGATTATGCGACTCCTGGATATTTCATAATAGCACATCAAACAACCTGTGAAATGTATTGTTTGCATGCGACACCGAAACGTGAAAACACATAGAAACCAGTCAGTTATACACGACCTGTCACATACGAGTATTGGGCCAAGTTGCTATACCACATTACCACAAATTCAAGCATTCATATTTTGCGATAATCATTGTTTAGTAGACTGTAGTCGTGTCAAATGGGTTTTCGACATAATTTGCAAGTCAATTCCGTACTGCATTTCAACTGCATGAAAAGTTACTCTACAGTGATGAGAAAAGCCAATGTTTATTAAAAGAACATTGCTAATAATGTAAAAGTGTTCAGTACCGTTATCATTCACGATTGAATCTTGAATTTTACTAGGCTAATAATAACCTAAGGTACTGAAGAATCGTTATTTTATTTAAATAATATAATTTGGATTATGCGACTCCTGGATATTTCATAATAGCACATCAAACAACCTGTGAAATGTATTGTTTGCATGCGACACCGAAACGTGAAAACACATAGAAACCAGTCAGTTATACACGACCTGTCACATACGAGTATTGGGCCAAGTTGCTATACCACATTACCACAAATTCAAGCATTCATATTTTGCGATAATCATTGTTTAGTAGACTGTAGTCGTGTCAAATGGGTTTTCGACATAATTTGCAAGTCAATTCCGTACTGCATTTCAACTGCATGAAAAGTTACTCTACAGTGATGAGAAAAGCCAATGTTTATTAAAAGAACATTGCTAATAATGTAAAAGTGTTCAGTACCGTTATCATTCACGATTGAATCTTGAATTTTACTAGGCTAATAATAACCTAAGGTACTGAAGAATCGTTATTTTATTTAAATAATATAATTTGGATTATGCGACTCCTGGATATTTCATAATAGCACATCAAACAACCTGTGAAATGTATTGTTTGCATGCGACACCGAAACGTGAAAACACATAGAAACCAGTCAGTTATACACGACCTGTCACATACGAGTATTGGGCCAAGTTGCTATACCACATTACCACAAATTCAAGCATTCATATTTTGCGATAATCATTGTTTAGTAGACTGTAGTCGTGTCAAATGGGTTTTCGACATAATTTGCAAGTCAATTCCGTACTGCATTTCAACTGCATGAAAAGTTACTCTACAGTGATGAGAAAAGCCAATGTTTATTAAAAGAACATTGCTAATAATGTAAAAGTGTTCAGTACCGTTATCATTCACGATTGAATCTTGAATTTTACTAGGCTAATAATAACCTAAGGTACTGAAGAATCGTTATTTTATTTAAATAATATAATTTGGATTATGCGACTCCTGGATATTTCATAATAGCACATCAAACAACCTGTGAAATGTATTGTTTGCATGCGACACCGAAACGTGAAAACACATAGAAACCAGTCAGTTATACACGACCTGTCACATACGAGTATTGGGCCAAGTTGCTATACCACATTACCACAAATTCAAGCATTCATATTTTGCGATAATCATTGTTTAGTAGACTGTAGTCGTGTCAAATGGGTTTTCGACATAATTTGCAAGTCAATTCCGTACTGCATTTCAACTGCATGAAAAGTTACTCTACAGTGATGAGAAAAGCCAATGTTTATTAAAAGAACATTGCTAATAATGTAAAAGTGTTCAGTACCGTTATCATTCACGATTGAATCTTGAATTTTACTAGGCTAATAATAACCTAAGGTACTGAAGAATCGTTATTTTATTTAAATAATATAATTTGGATTATGCGACTCCTGGATATTTCATAATAGCACATCAAACAACCTGTGAAATGTATTGTTTGCATGCGACACCGAAACGTGAAAACACATAGAAACCAGTCAGTTATACACGACCTGTCACATACGAGTATTGGGCCAAGTTGCTATACCACATTACCACAAATTCAAGCATTCATATTTTGCGATAATCATTGTTTAGTAGACTGTAGTCGTGTCAAATGGGTTTTCGACATAATTTGCAAGTCAATTCCGTACTGCATTTCAACTGCATGAAAAGTTACTCTACAGTGATGAGAAAAGCCAATGTTTATTAAAAGAACATTGCTAATAATGTAAAAGTGTTCAGTACCGTTATCATTCACGATTGAATCTTGAATTTTACTAGGCTAATAATAACCTAAGGTACTGAAGAATCGTTATTTTATTTAAATAATATAATTTGGATTATGCGACTCCTGGATATTTCATAATAGCACATCAAACAACCTGTGAAATGTATTGTTTGCATGCGACACCGAAACGTGAAAACACATAGAAACCAGTCAGTTATACACGACCTGTCACATACGAGTATTGGGCCAAGTTGCTATACCACATTACCACAAATTCAAGCATTCATATTTTGCGATAATCATTGTTTAGTAGACTGTAGTCGTGTCAAATGGGTTTTCGACATAATTTGCAAGTCAATTCCGTACTGCATTTCAACTGCATGAAAAGTTACTCTACAGTGATGAGAAAAGCCAATGTTTATTAAAAGAACATTGCTAATAATGTAAAAGTGTTCAGTACCGTTATCATTCACGATTGAATCTTGAATTTTACTAGGCTAATAATAACCTAAGGTACTGAAGAATCGTTATTTTATTTAAATAATATAATTTGGATTATGCGACTCCTGGATATTTCATAATAGCACATCAAACAACCTGTGAAATGTATTGTTTGCATGCGACATCGAAACGTGAAAACACATAGAAACCAGTCAGTTATACACGACCTGTCACATACGAGTATTGGGCCAAGTTGCTATACCACATTACCACAAATTCAAGCATTCATATTTTGCGATAATCATTGTTTAGTAGACTGTAGTCGTGTCAAATGGGTTTTCGACATAATTTGCAAGTCAATTCCGTACTGCATTTCAACTGCATGAAAAGTTACTCTACAGTGATGAGAAAAGCCAATGTTTATTAAAAGAACATTGCTAATAATGTAAAAGTGTTCAGTACCGTTATCATTCACGATTGAATCTTGAATTTTACTAGGCTAATAATAACCTAAGGTACTGAAGAATCGTTATTTTATTTAAATAATA
Source organism: Schistosoma mekongi (assembly GCA_034768735.1). Taxonomy (NCBI): domain Eukaryota; kingdom Metazoa; phylum Platyhelminthes; class Trematoda; order Strigeidida; family Schistosomatidae; genus Schistosoma; species Schistosoma mekongi. The sequence goes on along the minus strand of JALJAT010000210.1, from coordinate 4,986 downwards.
TAATTTGGATTATGCGACTCCTGGATATTTCATAATAGCACATCAAACAACCTGTGAAATGTATTGTTTGCATGCGACACCGAAACGTGAAAACACATAGAAACCAGTCAGTTATACACGACCTGTCACATACGAGTATTGGGCCAAGTTGCTATACCACATTACCACAAATTCAAGCATTCATATTTTGCGATAATCATTGTTTAGTAGACTGTAGTCGTGTCAAATGGGTTTTCGACATAATTTGCAAGTCAATTCCGTACTGCATTTCAACTGCATGAAAAGTTACTCTACAGTGATGAGAAAAGCCAATGTTTATTAAAAGAACATTGCTAATAATGTAAAAGTGTTCAGTACCGTTATCATTCACGATTGAATCTTGAATTTTACTAGGCTAATAATAACCTAAGGTACTGAAGAATCGTTATTTTATTTAAATAATATAATTTGGATTATGCGACTCCTGGATATTTCATAATAGCACATCAAACAACCTGTGAAATGTATTGTTTGCATGCGACACCGAAACGTGAAAACACATAGAAACCAGTCAGTTATACACGACCTGTCACATACGAGTATTGGGCCAAGTTGCTATACCACATTACCACAAATTCAAGCATTCATATTTTGCGATAATCATTGTTTAGTAGACTGTAGTCGTGTCAAATGGGTTTTCGACATAATTTGCAAGTCAATTCCGTACTGCATTTCAACTGCATGAAAAGTTACTCTACAGTGATGAGAAAAGCCAATGTTTATTAAAAGAACATTGCTAATAATGTAAAAGTGTTCAGTACCGTTATCATTCACGATTGAATCTTGAATTTTACTAGGCTAATAATAACCTAAGGTACTGAAGAATCGTTATTTTATTTAAATAATATAATTTGGATTATGCGACTCCTGGATATTTCATAATAGCACATCAAACAACCTGTGAAATGTATTGTTTGCATGCGACACCGAAACGTGAAAACACATAGAAACCAGTCAGTTATACACGACCTGTCACATACGAGTATTGGGCCAAGTTGCTATACCACATTACCACAAATTCAAGCATTCATATTTTGCGATAATCATTGTTTAGTAGACTGTAGTCGTGTCAAATGGGTTTTCGACATAATTTGCAAGTCAATTCCGTACTGCATTTCAACTGCATGAAAAGTTACTCTACAGTGATGAGAAAAGCCAATGTTTATTAAAAGAACATTGCTAATAATGTAAAAGTGTTCAGTACCGTTATCATTCACGATTGAATCTTGAATTTTACTAGGCTAATAATAACCTAAGGTACTGGAGAATCTTTATTTTATTTAAAATATATAATTTGGATTATGCGACTCCTGGATATTTCATAATAGCACATTAAACAAACTGTCAAATGTATTGTTTGCATGAGACACCGAAACGTGAAAATACATAGAAACCAGTCAGTTATACACGACCTGTCACATACGAGTATTTGGCCAAGTAGCTATACAACATTACCACAAATTTAAGCATTCATATTTTGTGATAATCATCATTTCTCAGTAGACTCTCGTCGTCTTTGTGAAATGCGTTTTCAAAATAATTTCCAAGTAAATTCCGTACTGCATTTCAACTACATGAAATGTTACTCTACAGTGCTAAGAAAAGCCAATGTTTATGAAAACAACATTCCTAATAATGTAAAAATGTTCAGTACCTTTGTCATTCACGATTCAAACTTTAGCATTTCGCAGCTACTAATAACCTACGTTACTAAACAATCAGTATTTTATTTAAATAATACAAGCCGGATTAAGCAACACCTGCAAATTTCTGTCTAGCACATACAACAACCTGTGAAAAGTATCGGTTGCATGCGACACCAAAACGTGAAAATACATAGAAACCAGTCAGTTATACACGACCTGTCACATACGAGTATTCGGCCAAGTCGCTATACAACATTACCACAAATTCAAGCATTCATATTTTGCGATAATCATTGTTTAGTAGACTGTAGTCGTGTCAAATGGGTTTTCGACATAATTTGCAAGTCAATTCCGTACTGCATTTCAACTGCATGAAAAGTTACTCTACAGTGATGAGAAAAGCCAATGTTTATTAAAAGAACATTGCTAATAATGTAAAAGTGTTCAGTACCGTTATCATTCACGATTGAATCTTGAATTTTACTAGGCTAATAATAACCTAAGGTACTGAAGAATCGTTATTTTATTTAAATAATATAATTTGGATTATGCGACTCCTGGATATTTCATAATAGCACATCAAACAACCTGTGAAATGTATTGTTTGCATGCGACACCGAAACGTGAAAACACATAGAAACCAGTCAGTTATACACGACCTGTCACATACGAGTATTGGGCCAAGTTGCTATACCACATTACCACAAATTCAAGCATTCATATTTTGCGATAATCATTGTTTAGTAGACTGTAGTCGTGTCAAATGGGTTTTCGACATAATTTGCAAGTCAATTCCGTACTGCATTTCAACTGCATGAAAAGTTACTCTACAGTGATGAGAAAAGCCAATGTTTATTAAAAGAACATTGCTAATAATGTAAAAGTGTTCAGTACCGTTATCATTCACGATTGAATCTTGAATTTTACTAGGCTAATAATAACCTAAGGTACTGAAGAATCGTTATTTTATTTAAATAATATAATTTGGATTATGCGACTCCTGGATATTTCATAATAGCACATCAAACAACCTGTGAAATGTATTGTTTGCATGCGACACCGAAACGTGAAAACACATAGAAACCAGTCAGTTATACACGACCTGTCACATACGAGTATTGGGCCAAGTTGCTATACCACATTACCACAAATTCAAGCATTCATATTTTGCGATAATCATTGTTTAGTAGACTGTAGTCGTGTCAAATGGGTTTTCGACATAATTTGCAAGTCAATTCCGTACTGCATTTCAACTGCATGAAAAGTTACTCTACAGTGATGAGAAAAGCCAATGTTTATTAAAAGAACATTGCTAATAATGTAAAAGTGTTCAGTACCGTTATCATTCACGACTGAATCTTGAATTTTACAAGGCTAATAATAACCTAAGGTACTGAAGAATCGTTATTTTATTTAAATATATAATTTGGATATGCGACTCCTGGATATTTCATATAGCACATCAAACACCTGTGAAATGTATTGTTTGCATGCGACACCGAAACGTGAAAACACATAGAAACCAGTCAGTTATACACGACCTGTCACATACGAGTATTGGGCCAAGTTGCTATACCACATTACCACAAATTCAAGCATTCATATTTTGCGATAATCATTGTTTAGTAGACTGTAGTCGTGTCAAATGGGTTTTCGACATAATTGCAAGTCAATTCCGTACTGCATTTCAACTGCATGAAAAGTTACTCTACAGTGATGAGAAAAGCCAATGTTTATTAAAAGAACATTGCTAATAATGTAAAAGTGTTCAGTACCGTTATCATTCACGATTGAATCTTGAATTTTACTAGGCTAATAATAACCTAAGGTACTGAAGAATCGTTATTTTATTTAAATAATATAATTTGGATTATGCGACTCCTGGATATTTCATAATAGCACATCAAACAACCTGTGAAATGTATTGTTTGCATGCGACACCGAAACGTGAAAACACATAGAAACCAGTCAGTTATACACGACCTGTCACATACGAGTATTGGGCCAAGTTGCTATACCACATTACCACAAATTCAAGCATTCATATTTTGCGATAATCATTGTTTAGTAGACTGTAGTCGTGTCAAATGGGTTTTCGACATAATTTGCAAGTCAATTCCGTACTGCATTTCAACTGCATGAAAAGTTACTCTACAGTGCTGAGAAAAGCCAATGTTTATTAAAGAACATTGCTAATAATGTAAAGTGTTCAGTACCGTTATCATTCACGATTGAATCTTGAATTTTACTAGGCTAATAATAACCTAAGGTACTGAAGAATCGTTATTTTATTTAAATAATATAATTTGGATTATGCGACTCCTGGATATTTCATAATAGCACATCAAACAACCTGTGAAATGTATTGTTTGCATGCGACACCGAAACGTGAAAACACATAGAAACCAGTCAGTTATACACGACCTGTCACATACGAGTATTGGGCCAAGTTGCTATACCACATTACCACAAATTCAAGCATTCATATTTTGCGATAATCATTGTTTAGTAGACTGTAGTCGTGTCAAATGGGTTTTCGACATAATTTGCAAGTCAATTCCGTACTGCATTTCAACTGCATGAAAAGTTACTCTACAGTGATGAGAAAAGCCAATGTTTATTAAAAGAACATTGCTAATAATGTAAAAGTGTTCAGTACCGTTATCATTCACGATTGAATCTTGAATTTTACTAGGCTAATAATAACCTAAGGTACTGAAGAATCGTTATTTTATTTAAATAATATAATTTGGATTATGCGACTCCTGGATATTTCATAATAGCACATCAAACAACCTGTGAAAATGTATTGTTTGCATGCGACACCGAAAACGTGAAAACACATAGAAACCAGTCGTCATTAAACGAACCCTGTCACATACGAGATGGGCCAAGTTGCTATACCACATTACATCAAAGTCAAGCATTCATATTTTGCGCTAATCATGTTTAGTAGACTGTAGTCGTGTCAAATGGTTTTTCGAAATAATTTGCAAGTCAATTCCGTACTGCATTTCAACTGCATGAAAAGTTACCTCTACAGTGATGAGAAAAGCCAATGTTTATTAAAAGAACATTGCTAATAATGTAAAATGTTCAGTACCGTATCATTCACGATTGAATCTTGAATTTTACTAGGCTACTAATAACCTAAGGTACTGAAGAACGTATCTATTAATAATATAATTTGGATATGCGACTCCTGGATATTTCATATAGCACATCAAACAACCTGTGAAATGTATGTTTGCATGCGACACCGAAACGTGAAAACACATAGAAACCAGTCAGTTATACACGA
>JALJAT010000209.1:0-29786 GCA_034768735.1 Schistosoma mekongi | reverse complement strand
TGGGTGTAAGTTGATTTTCGATGAAAGATTTGTAAGACTAAACAGGGTAGAATATTGTGCACCACATTCTTCCACATGTAAATGTGATGGCGAGATGTTGTGGTGTAAGTTGATTTTCGATGAGAGTTTTGTAGGACTAAACAGGGTAGAATATGTGCACCACCTTCTTCCTCATGTAAATATGATGGCGAGATGTTGTGGTGTAAGTTGATTTTCGATGAGAGTTTTGTAGGACTAAACAGGTAGAATATTGTGCACCACCTTCTTCCTCATGTAAATATGATGGCGAGATGTTGTGGGTGTAAGTTGATTTTCGATGAGAGTTTTGTAGGACTAAACAGGTAGAATATTTTGCACCACCTTCTTCCTCATGTAAATGTGATGGCGAGATGTTGTGGTGTAAGTTGATTTTCGATGAGAGTTTTGTAGGACTAAACAGGTAGAATATTGTGCACCACCTTCTTCCTCATGTAAATGTGATGGCGAGATGTTGTGGGTGTAAGTTGATTTTCGATGAGAGTTTTGTAGGACTAAACAGGTAGAATATTGTGCACCACCTTCTTCCTCATGTAAATATGATGGCGAGATGTTGTGGTGTAAGTTGATTTTCGATGAGAGTTTTGTAGGACTAAACAGGTAGAATATTGTGCACCACCTTCTTCCTCATGTAAATGTGATGGCGAGATGTTGTGGGTGTAAGTTGATTTTCGATGAGAGTTTTTAGGACTAATCATAGTAGAATATTGTGCACCACATTCTTCCACATGTAAATGTGATGGCGAGATGTTGTGGTGTAAGTTGATTTTCGATGAGAGTTTTGTAGGACTAAACAGGGTAGAATATTTTGCACCACCTTCTTCCTCATGTAAATATGATGGCGAGATGTTGTGGTGTAAGTTGATTTTCGATGAAAGATTTGTAAGACTAAACGGGGTAGAATATGTGCACCACCTTCTTCCAAATTTAAATGTGTTGGCGAGATGTTGTGGGTTTAATTTTATTTTCGATGAGAGTTTTGTAGGACTAAACAGGGTAGAATATTGTGCACCACCTTCTTCCTCATGTAAATATGATGGCGAGATGTTGTGTGTGTAAGTTGATTTTCGATGAGAGTTTTGTAGGACTAAACAGGGTAGAATATTTTGCACCACCTTCTTCCTCATGTAAATGTGATGGCGAGATGTTGTGTGTGTAATTTTATATTCGATGAGAGTTTTTAGGACTAATCATAGTAGAATATTGTGCACTACATTTTACCTCAAGTAAATATGATGGAGATATTTTGTGGGTTCAATTTGATTTTCGATGTGAGTTTTGTAGGACTACACAGGGTAGAATATTCTGCAACACATTCTTCCACATGTAAATGTGATGGCGAGATGTTGTGGGTGTACGTTGATTTTCGATGAGAGTTTTGTAGGACTAAACAGTGTAGAATATTGTGCACCACCTTCTTCCTCATGTAAATGTGATGGCGAGATGTTGTGGGTGTAAGTTGATTTTCGATGAGAGTTTTGTAGGACTAAACAGGGTAGAATATTTTGCACCACCTTCTTCCTCATGTAAATATGATGGCGAGATGTTGTGGGTGTAAGTGATTTTCGATGAGAGTTTTGTAGGACTAAACAGGGTAGAATATTGTGCACCACCTTCTTCCTCATGTAAATATGATGGCGAGATGTTGTGGGTGTAAGTTAATTTTCGATGAGAGTTTTGTAGGACTAAACAGGGTAGAATATTGTGCACCACCTTCTTCCTCATGTAAAGGTGTAGGCGAGATGTTGTGGGTGTAAGTTGATTTTCGATGAGAGTTTTGTAGGACTAAACAGGGTAGAATATGTGCACCACCTTCTTCCAAATTTAAATGTGTTGGCGAGATGTTGTGGGTATAATTTAATTTTCGATGAGAGTTTTGTAGGACTAAACAGGGTAGAATATTGTGCACCACATTCTTCCACATGTAAATGTGATGGCGAGATGTTGTGTGTGTAAGTTGATTTTCGATGAGAGTTTTGTAGGACTAAACAGGGTAGAATATTTTGCACCACCTTCTTCCACATGTAAATGTGATGGCGAGATGTTGTGTGTGTAAGTTAATTTTCGATGAGAGTTTTGTAGGACTAAACAGGGTAGAATATGTGCACCACCTTCTTCCTCATGTAAATATGATGGCGAGATGTTGTGTGTGTAAGTTGATTTTCGATGAGAGTTTTGTAGGACTAAACAGGGTAGAATATTGTGCACCACATTCTTCCACATGTAAATGTGATGGCGAGATGTTGTGGGTGTAAGTTAATTTTCGATGAGAGTTTTGTAGGACTAAACAGGGTAGAATATTGTGCACCACCTTCTTCCACATGTAAATGTGATGGCGAGATGTTGTGGGTGTAAGTTGATTTTCGATGAGAGTTTTGTAGGACTAAACAGGGTAGAATATTCTGCACCACCTTCTTCCTCATGTAAATGTGATGGCGAGATGTTGTGTGTGTAAGTTAATATTCGATGAGCGTTTTTAGGACTAATCATAGTAGAATATTGTGCACCACCTTCTTCCAAATTTAAATGTGTTGGCCGGATGTTGTGGGTTTAATTTTAATTTCGATGAGAGTTTTGTAGGACTAAACAGGGTAGAATATTGTGCACCACCTTCTTCCTCATGTAAATATGATGGCGAGATGTTGTGGGTGTAAGTTGTTTTTCGATTAGAGTTTTGTAGGACTAAACAGGGTAGAATATTGTGCACCACCTTCTTCCTCATGTAAATATGATGGCGAGATGTTGTGTGTGTAAGTTGATTTTCGATGAGAGTTTTGTAGGACTAAACAGGGTAGAATATTGTGCACCACCTTCTTCCCCATGTAAATGTGATGGCGAGATGTTGTGTGTGTAAGTTAATTTTCGATGAGAGTTTTTAGGACTAATCATAGTAGAATATTGTGCACCACCTTCTTCCTCATGTAAATATGATGGCGAGATGTTGTGGGTGTAAGTTGATTTTCGATGAGAGTTTTGTAGGACTAAACAGGGTAGAATATTCTGCAACACATTCTTCCACATGTAAATGTGATGGCGAGATGTTGTGGGTGTAAGTTGATTTTCGATGAGAGTTTTGTAGGACTAAACAGGGTAGAATATGTGCACCACCTTCTTCCTCATGTAAATGTGATGGCGAGATGTTGTGTGTGTAAGTTGATTTTCGATGAGAGTTTTGTAGGACTAAACAGGGTAGAATATTGTGCACCACCTCTTCCTCATGTAAATGTGATGGCGAGATGTTGTGGGTGTAAGTTGATTTTCGATGAGAGATTTGTAGGACTAAACAGGGTAGAATATTGTGCACCACCTTCTTCCTCATGTAAATATGATGGCGAGATGTGTGGGTGTAAGTTAATTTTCGATGAGAGTTTTGTAGGACTAAACAGGGTAGAATATGTGCACCATCTTCTTCCAAATTTAAATGTGTTGGCGAGATGTTGTGGGTGTAAGTTGATTTTCGATGAGAGTTTTGTAGGACTAAACAGGGTAGAATATTTTGCACCACCTTCTTCCAAATTTAAATGTGTTGGCGAGATGTTGTGGGTTTAATTTGATTTTCGATGAGAGTTTGGTAGGACTAACAGGGTAGAATATCGTGCACCACATTCTTCCACATGTAAATGTGATGGCGAGATGTTGTGTGTGTAAGTTGATTTTCGATGAGAGTTTTGTAGGACTAAACAGGGTAGAATATTGTGCACCACCTTCTTCCTCATGTAAATATGATGGCGAGATGTTGTGTGTGTAAGTTGATTTTCGATGAGAGTTTTTTAGGACTAATCATAGTAGAATATGTGCACCACCTTTTTCCTCATGTAAATATGATGGCGAGATGTTGTGTGTGTAAGTTGATTTTCGATGAGAGTTTTGTAGGACTAAACAGGGTAGAATATTCTGCACCACCTTCTTCCACATGTAAATGTGATGGCGAGATGTTGTGGGTATAATTTGATTTTCGATGAGAGTTTTGTAGGACTAAACAGGGTAGAATATTTTGCACCACCTTCTTCCACATGTAAATGTGATGGCGAGATGTTGTGTGTGTAAGTTAATTTTCGATGAGAGTTATTTAGGACTAATCATAGTAGAATATTGTGCACCACCTTCTTCCTAATGTAAATATGATTGCGAGATTTTGTGAGTGTAATTTAATTTTCGATGAGAGTTTTGTAGGACTAAACAGGGTAGAATATTGTGCACCACCTTATTCCTCATGTATAGGTGTAGGCGAAATTATGTGGGTGTAAGTTGATTTTCGATGAGAGTTTTGTAGGACTAAACAGGGTAGAATATGTGCACCACCTTCTTCCTCATGTAAATGTGATGGCGAGATGTTGTGGGTGTAAGTTAATTTTCGATGAGAGTTTTGTAGGACTAAACAGGGTAGAATATTTTGCACCACCTTCTTCCTCATGTAAATATGATGGCGAGATGTTGTGGGTGTAAGTTGATTTTCGATGAGAGTTTTGTAGGTCTTAACAGGGTAGAATATTGTGCACCACCTTCTTCCTCATGTAAATGTGATGGCGAGATGTTGTGTGTGTAAGTTAATTTTCGATGAGAGTTTTTTAGGACTAATCATAGTAGAATATTGTGCACCACCTTCTTCCTCATGTAAATATGATGGCGAGATGTTGTGGGTTTAATTTGATTTTCGATGAGAGTTTTGTAGGACTAAACAGGGTAGAATATTGTGCACCACATTCTTCCACATGTAAATGTGATGGCGAGATGTTGTGGGTGTAATTTGATTTTCGATGAGAGTTTTGTAGGACTAAACAGGGTAGAATATTGTGCACCACCTTCTTCCTCATGTAAATATGATGGCGAGATGTTGTGGGTGTAAGTTGATTTTCGATGAGAGTTTTGTAGGACTAACAGGGTAGAATATTTTGCACCACCTTCTTCCTCATGTAAATGTGATGGCGAGATGTTGTGGGTGTAAGTGATTTTCGATGAGAGTTTTTTAGGACTAATCATAGTAGAATATTGTGCACACCTTCTTCCTCATGTAAAGGTGTAGGCGAGATGTTGTGGGTGTAAGTTGATTTTCGATGAGAGTTTTGTAGGACTAAACAGGGTTAGAATATTGTGCACCACCTTCTTCCAAATTTAAATGTGTTGGCGAGATGTTGTGTGTGTAAGTTGATTGTCGATGAGAGTTTTGTAGGACTAAACAGGTAGAATATTGTGCACCACCTTCTTCCTCATGTAAATGTGATGGCGAGATGTTGTGTGTGTAAGTTGATTTTCGATGAGAGTTTTGTAGAACTAAACAGGGTAGAATATTGTGCACCACCTTCTTCCTAATGTAAAGGTGATGGCGAGATGTTGTGTGTGTAAGTTGATTTTCGATGAGAGTTTTGTAGGACTAAACAGTGTAGAATATTGTGCACCACATTCTTCCACATGTAAATGTGATGGCGAGATGTTGTGGGTTGTAAGTTGATTTTCGATGAGAGTTTTGTAGGTCTAAACAGGGTAGAATATGTGCACCACCTTCTTCTCATGTAAATATGATGGCGAGATGTTGTGGGTGTAATTTGATTTTCGATGAGAGTTTTGTAGGACTAAACAGGTAGAATATTGTGCACCACCTTCTTCCTAATGCAAAGGTGATGGCGAAATGCTGTGTGTGTAAGTTGATTTTCGATGAGAGATTTGTAGGTCTAAACAGGGTAGAATATTGTGCACCACCTTCTTCCTCATGTAAATATGATGGCGAGATGTTGTGGGTGTAAGTTAATTTTCGATGAGAGTTTTGTAGGACTAAACAGGGTAGAATATTTTGCACCACCTTCTTCCTCATGTAAATGTGATGGCGAGATGTGTGTGTGTAAGTTGATTGTCGATGAGAGTTTTGTAGGTCTAAACAGGGTAGAATATTTTGCACCACCTTCTTCCACATGTAAATGTGATGGCGAGATGTTGTGGGTTGTAAGTTGATTTTCGATGAGAGTTTTGTAGGACTAAACAAATTAGAATATTGTGCACCACCTTCTTCCTCATGTAAATGTGATGGCGAGATGTTGTGGGTGTAATTTGATTTTCGATGAGAGTTTTGTAGGACTAAACAGGGTAGAATATTGTGCACCACCTTCTTACTCATGTAAATATGATGGCGAGATTTTGTGGGTGTAAGTTGATTTTCGATGAGAGTTTTGTAGGACTAAACAGGGTAGAATATTGTGCACCACCTTCTTCCACATGTAAATGTGATGGCGAGATGTTGTGGGTGTAAGTTGATTTTCGATGAGAGTTTTGTAGGTCTAAACAGGGTAGAATATTGTGCACCACCTTCTTCCAAATTTAAATGTGTTGGCGAGATGTTGTGTGTGTAAGTTGATTTTCGATGAGAGTTTTGTAGGACTAAACAGGGTAGAATATTGTGCACCACCTTCTTCCACATTTAAATGTGTTGGCGAGATGTTGTGGGTGTAAGTTGATTGTCGATGATGAGTTTTGTAGGACTAAACAGGGTAGAATATTGTGCACCACCTTCTTTCTCATGTAAATGTGATGGCGAGATGTTGTGGTGTAAGTTGATTTTCGATGAGAGTTTTGTAGGACTAAACAGGGTAGAATATTGTGCACCACCTTCTTCCTCATGTAAATGTGATGGCGAGATGTTGTGGGTGTAAGTTAATTTTCGATGAGAGTTTTGTAGGTCTAAACAGGGTAGAATATTGTGCACCACCTTCTTCCAAATTTAAATGTGTTGGCGAGATGTTGTGGGTGTAAGTTGATTGTCGATGATGAGTTTTGTAGGACTAAACAGGGTAGAATATTTTGCACCACCTTCTTCCTCATGTAAATGTGATGGCGAGATTTTGTGGGTGTAAGTTGATTTTCGATGAGAGTTTTGTAGGACTAAACAGGGTAGAATATTTTGCACCACCTTCTTTCTCATGTAAATGTGATGGCGAGATGTTGTGGTGTAAGTTGATTGTCGATGAGAGTTTTGTAGGACTAAACAGGTAGAATATTTTGCACCACCTTCTTCCTCATGTAATATGATGGCGAGATGTTGTGGTGTAAGTTGATTTTCGATGAGAGTTTTGTAGGACTAAACAGGGTTAGAATATTGTGCACCACCTTCTTCCAAATTTAAATGTGTTGGCGAGATGTTGTGGGTTTAAGTTGATTTTCGATGAGAGTTTTGTAGGACTAAACAGGGTAGAATATTGTGCACCACCTTCTTCCACATGTAAATGTGATGGCGAGATGTTGTGGGTGTAAGTTGATTTTCGATGAGAGTTTTGTAGGACTAAACAGGGTAGAATATTGTGCACCACCTTCTTCCACATGTAAATGTGATGGCGAGATGTTGTGGGTGTAAGTTGATTGTCGATGAGAGTTTTGTAGGACTAAACATGGTAGAATATTGTGCAACACCTTCTTCCTCATGTAAATGTGATGGCGAGATGTTGTGGGTTGTAAGTTGATTTTCGATGAGAGTTTTGTAGGACTAAACAGGGTAGAATATTGTGCACCACCTTCTTCCTCATGTAAATGTGATGGCGAGATGTTGTGGGTGTAAGTTAATTTTCGATGAGAGTTTTGTAGGACTAAACAGGGTAGAATATTGTGCACCACTTTCTTCCAAATTTAAATGTGTTGGCGAGATGTTGTGGGTTTAAGTTGATTTTCGATGAGAGTTTTGTAGGACTAACAGGGTAGAATATTGTGCAACACCTTCTTCCAAATTTAAATGTGTTGGCGAGATGTTGTTGGTTTAATTTGATTTTCGATGAGAGTTTTGTAGGACTAAACAGGGTAGAATATGTGCACCACCTTCTTCCTCATGTAAATGTGATGGCGAGATGTTGTGGGTGTAAGTTGATTGTCGATGATGAGTTTTGTAGGACTAAACAGGGTAGAATATTGTGCACCACCTTCTTCCTCATGTAAATATGATGGCGAGATGTTGTGGGTGTAAGTTGATTTTCGATGAGAGTTTTGTAGGACTAAACAGGGTAGAATATTGTGCACCACCTTCTTCCTCATGTAAATATGATGGCGAGATGTGTGGGTGTAAGTTAATTTTCGATGAGAGTTTTGTAGGACTAAACAGGGTTAGAATATTGTGCACCACCTTCTTTCTAATGTAAATATGATGGCGAGATGTTGTGGGTGTAAGTGGATATTCGATGAGAGTTTTGTAGGTCTAAACAGGGTAGAATATTTTGCACCACCTTCTTCCTCATGTAAATCTGATGGCGAGATGTTGTGTGTGTAAGTTGATTGTCGATGATGAGTTTTGTAGGACTAAACAGGGTAGAATATTTTGCACCACCTTCTTCCTCATGTAAATGTGATGGCGAGGTGTTGTGGGTTGTAAGTTGATTTTCGATGAGAGTTTTGTAGGACTAAACAGGGTAGAATATTTTGCACCACCTTCTTCCTCATGTAAATGTGATGGCGAGATGTTGTGGTGTAAGTTAATTTTCGATGAGAGTTTTGTAGGACTAAACAGGGTAGAATATTGTGCAACACCTTCTTCCTCATGTAAAGGTGATGGCGAGATGTTGTGGGTGTAAGTGATATTCGATGAGAGTTTTGTAGGTCTAAACAGGGTAGAATATTGTGCACCACCTTCTTCCACATGTAAATGTGATGGCGAGATGTTGTGGGTGTAAGATGATATTCGATGAGAGTTTTGTAGGACTAAACAGGGTAGAATATTGTGCACCACCTTCTTCCACATGTAAATGTGATGGCGAGATGTTGTGGGTGTAAGTTGATTGTCGATGAGAGTTTTGTAGGACTAAACAGGGTAGAATATTGTGCACCACCTTCTTCCTCATGTAAATATGATGGCGAGATGTTGTGGGTGTAAGTTGATTTTCGATGAGAGTTTTGTAGGACTAAACAGGGTAGAATATTGTGCACCACCTTCTTCCTCATGTAAATATGATGGCGAGATGTTGTGGGTGTAAGTTGATTTTCGATGAGAGTTTTGTAGGACTAAACAGGGTAGAATATTGTGCACCACCTTCTTCCTCATGTAAATATGATGGCGAGATGTTGTGGGTGTAAGTTGATTTTCGATGAGAGTTTTGTAGGACTAAACAGGGTAGAATATTGTGCACCACCTTCTTCCTCATGTAAATATGATGGCGAGATGTTGTGGGTGTAAGTTGATTTTCGATGAGAGTTTTGTAGGTCTAAACAGGGTAGAATATTTTGCACCACCTTCTTCCTCATGTAAATATGATGGCGAGATGTTGTGGGTGTAAGTTGATTTTCGATGAGAGTTTTGTAGGACTAAACAGGGTAGAATATTTTGCACCACCTTCTTCCTCATGTAAATATGATGGCGAGATGTTGTGGGTGTAAGTTGATTTTCGATGAGAGTTTTGTAGGACTAAACAGGGTAGAATATTTTGCACCACCTTCTTCCTCATGTAAATATGATGGCGAGATGTTGTGGGTGTAATTTGATTTTCGATGAGAGTTTTGTAGGACTAAACAGGGTAGAATATTTTGCACCACCTTCTTCCTCATGTAAATGTGATGGCGAGATGTTGTGGGTGTAAGTTGATTTTCGATGAGAGTTTTGTAGGACTAAACAGGGTAGAATATTTTGCACCACCTTCTTCCTCATGTAAATGTGATGGCGAGATGTTGTGGGTGTAAGTTGATTGTCGATGATATGTTTTGTAGGACTAAACAGGGTTAGAATATTGTGCACCACCTTCTTCCTCATGTAAAGGTGATGGCGAGATGTTGTGGGTGTAAGTGATTTTCGATGAGAGTTTTGTAGGACTAACAGGGTAGAATATTGTGCACCACCTTCTTCCTAATGTAAATATGATGGCGAAATGTTGTGGGTGTAAGTTGATTGTCGATGAGAGTTTTGTAGGACTAAACAGGGTTAGAATATTGTGCACCACCTTCTTCCTCATGTAAATGTGATGGCCAGATGTTGTGGGTGTAAGTTGATTGTCGATGAGAGTTTTGTAGGACTAAACATGGCAGAATATTGTGCACCACCTTCTTCCTCATGTAAATGTGATGGCGAGATGTTGTGGGTTTAAGTTGATTTTCGATGAGAGTTTTGTAGGTCTAAACAGGGTAGAATATTTTGCACCACCTTCTTCCTCATGTAAATATGATGGCGAGATGTTGTGGGTGTAAGTTGATTGTCGATGAGAGTTTTGTAGGACTAAACATGGTAGAATATTGTGCACCACCTTCTTCCATATATAAATGTGAAGGCGAGGTGTTGTGGGTGTATGTTGATTTTCGATATGAGTTATGTAGAACTAATCATGGCAGAATATTGTGCACCACCTTCTTCCTCATGTAAATATGATGGCGAAATGTTGTGGGTGTAAGTTGATTTTCGATGAGAGTTTTGTAGGTCTAAACAGGGTAGAATATTGTGCACCACCTTCTTCCTAATGTAAATATGATGGCGAGATGTTGTGTGTGTAAGTTGATTTTCGATGAGAGTTTTGTAGAACTAAACAGGTAGAATATTGTGCACCACCTTCTTCCACATGTAAATGTGTTGGCGAGATATTGTGTGTGTAATTTGATTGTCGATGAGAGTTTTGTAGGACTAAACAGGTAGAATATTGTGCCCACCTTCTTCCTCATGTAAATATGATGGCGAGATGTTGTGGGTGTAAGTTTATTTTCGATGAGAGTTTTGTAGGTCTAAACAGGGTAGAATATTTTGCACCACCTTCTTCCTCATGTAAATTGATGGCGAGATGTTGTGGTGTAAGTTGATTTTCGATGAGAGTTTTGTAGGTCTAAACAGGGTAGAATATTGTGCACACCTTCTTCCTCATGTAAATTGATGGCGAGATGTTGTGGTGTAAGTTGATTTTCGATGAGAGTTTTGTAGGACTAAACAGGGTAGAATATTGTGCACCACCTTCTTACTTATGTAAATGAGATGGCGTGATGTTGTGTGTGTAAGTTGATTTTCGATGAGAGATTTGAAGGATTAAACAGGGTAGAATATTTTGCACCACCTTCTTCCTCATGTTAATATGATGGCGATATGTTGTGGGTGTTTGTTGAATTTCGATGAGAGTTTTGTATGACTAAACAGAGTAGAATATTGTGCACCACCATCTTCCACATGTAAATGTGTTGGCAAGATGTTGTGTGTGTAAGTTGATACTCGATGAGAGTTTTGTTGGACTAAACAGAGTAGAATATTGTGCAACACCTTCTCACTCATGTAAATGTGATGGCGAGATGTTGTGGGTGTAAGTTGATTTTCGATGAGAGTTTTGTAGGACTAAACAGGGTAGAATATTTTGCACCACCTTCTTCCTAATGTAAATTGATGGCGAGATGTTGTGGTAGTAAGTTGATTTTCGATGAGAGTTTTGTAGGACTAAACAGGTAGAATATTGTGCACACCTTCTTCCTCATGTAAATTGATGGCGAGATGTTGTGGGTGTAAGTTGATTTTCGATGAGAGTTTTGTAGGACTAAACAGGTAGAATATTGTGCACCACCTTCTTCCTCATGTAAATGTGATGGCGAGATGTTGTTGGTGTAAGTTGATTTTCGATGAGAGTTTTGTAGGACTAAACAGGGTAGAATATTGTGCACCACCTTCTTCCTCATGTAAATATGATGGCGAGATGTTGTGGGTGTAAGTTGATTTTCGATGAGAGTTTTGTAGGTCTAAACAGGGTAGAATATTTTGCACCACCTTCTTCCTCATGTAAATGTGATGGCGAGATGTTGTTGGTGTAAGTTGATTGTCGATGATGAGTTTTGTAGGATAAACAGGGTAGAATATTGTGCACCACCTTCTTCCTCATGTAAATATGATGGCGAGATGTTGTGGGTTGTAAGTTGATTTTCGATGAGAGATTTGTAGGACTAAACAGTGTAGAATATTTTGCACCACCTTCTTCCTCATGTAAATTGATGGCGAGATGTTGTTGGTGTAAGTGTATATTCGATGAGAGTTTTGTAGGACTAAACAGGGTAGAATATTTTGCACCACCTTCTTCCTCATGTAAATTGATGGCGAGATGTTGTTTGTGGAATTTGATTGTCGATGATGAGTTTTGTAGGACAAATGAGTGTAGAATATTGTGCACCACCTTCTTCCTTTTGTAAATATGATGGCGAGATGTTGTGGGTGTAAGTTGATTTTCGATAAGAGATTTGTAGGTCTAAACAGGGTAGAATATTTTGCACCACCTTCTTCCTCATGTAAATATGATGGCGAGATGTTGTGGGTGTAAGTTGATTTTCGATGAGAGTTTTGTAGGACTAAACAGGGTAGAATATTGTGCACCACCTTCTTCCTCATGTAAATGTGATGGCGAGATGTTGTTGGTGTAAGTTGATTTTCGATGAGAGTTTTGTAGGACTAAACAGGGTAGAATATTGTGCACCACCTTCTTCCTCATGTAAATGTGATGGCGTGATGTTGTGGGTTTAAGTTGATTTTCGATGAGAGATTTGTAGGACTAAACAGGGTAGAATATTGTGCACCACCTTCTTCCTCATGTAAATATGATGGCGAGATGTTGTTGGTGTAAGTTGATTTTCGATGAGAGTTTTGTAGGACTAAACAGGGTAGAATATTTTGCACCACCTTCTTCCACATTTAAATGTGTTCGCGAGATGTTGTGGTCGTAAGTTGATTGTCGATGATGAGTTTTGTAGGACTAAACAGGGTAGAATATTGTGCACCACCTTCTTCCACATGTAAAGGTGATGGCGAGATGTCGTGGGTGTAAGTTGATTTTCGATGAGAGTTTTGTAGAACTAAACAGGGTAGAATATTGTGCACCACCTTCTTCCTCATGTAAATATGATGGCGAGATGTTGTGTGTGTAAGTTGATTTTCGATGAGAGTTTTGTAGGACTAAACAGGGTAGAATATTTTGCACCACCTTCTTCCTCATGTAAATATGATGGCGAGATGTTGTGGGTGTAAGTTGATTTTCGATGAGAGTTTTGTAGGACTAAACAGTGTAGAATATTGTGCACCACCTTCTTCCTCATGTAAATGTGATGGCGAGATGTTGTGTGTGTAAGTTGATTGTCGATGATGAGTTTTGTAGGACTAAACAGGGTAGAATATTGTGCACCACCTTCTTCCTCATGTAAATGTGATGGCGAGATGTTGTGGGTGTAAGTTGATTTTCGATGAGAGTTTTGTAGGACTAAACAGGGTAGAATATTGTGCACCACCTTCTTCCTCATGTAAATTGATGGCGAGATGTTGTGGGTGTAAGTTGATTGTCGATGATGAGTTTTGTAGGACTAAACAGGGTAGAATATGTGCACCACCTTCTTCCTCATGTAAATATGATGGCGAGATGTTGTGGGTGTAAGTGATTTTCGATGAGAGATTTGTAGGACTAAACAGGTAGAATATTGTGCACCACCTTCTTCCTCATGTAAATATGATGCGAGATGTTGTGTGTGTAAGTTGATTTTCGATGAGAGTTTTGTAGGACTAAACAGGGTAGAATATTGGCACCACCTTCTTCCTAATGTAAATATGATGGCGAGATGTTGTGGTGTAAGTTGATTTTCGATGAGAGTTTTGTAGGACTAAACAGTGTAGAATATTTTGCACCACCTTCTTCCTCATGTAAATGTGATGGCGAGATGTTGTGGGTGTAAGTTATTTTCGATGAGAGTTTTGTAGGACTAAACAGGGTAGAATATTGTGCACCACCTTCTTCCTCATGTAAATATGATGGCGAGATGTTGTGGGTGTAAGTTGATTTTCGATGAGAGTTTTGTAGGACTAAACAGGGTAGAATATTTTGCACCACCTTCTTCCTCATGTAAATGTGATGGCGAGATGTTGTGTGTGTAAGTTGATTGTCGATGATAGGTTTTGTAGGACAAACGAGGGTAGAATATTTTGCACCACCTTCTTCCTAATGTAAATATGATGGCGAGATGTTGTGGGTGTAATTTGATTTTCGATGAGAGTTTTGTAGGACTAAACAGGGTAGAATATTGTGCACCACCTTCTTCCTAATGTAAATGTGATGGCGAGATGTTTTGTGTGTAAGTTGATTTTCGATGATCGATTTGTAGGACTTAACAGGGTCGAATATTTTGCACCACCTTCTTCCTCATGTAAATGTGATGGCGAGATGTTGTGTGTGTAATTTGATTGTCGATGATGAGTTTTGTTGGACTAACAGGGTAGAATATTTTGCACCACCTTCTTCCACATGTAAATGTGATGGCGAAATGTTGTGGGTGTAAGTTGATTGTCGATGATGAGTTTTGTAGGACTAAACAGGGTAGAATATTGTGCACCACCTTCTTCCACATGTAAATGTGATGGCGAGATGTTGTGGGTGTAAGTTGATTTTCGATGAGAGTTTTGTAGGACTAAACAGGTAGAATATTGTGCACCACCTTCTTCCACATGTAAATGTGATGGCGAGATGTTGTGGGTGTAAGTGATTTTCGATGAGAGTTTTGTAGGACTAAACAGGGTAGAATATTTTGCACCACCTTCTTCCACATGTAAATGTGATGGCGAGATGTTGTGGGTGTAAGTTGATTTTCGATGAGAGTTTTGTAGGACTAAACAGGGTAGAATATTGTGCACCACCTTCTTCCTCATGTAAATGTGATGGCGAAATGTTGTGTGTGTAAGTTGATTTTCGATGAGAGTTTTCTAGAACTAAACAGGGTAGAATATTTTGCACCACCTTATTCCACATTTAAATGTGTTGGCGAGATGTTGTGTGTGTAATTTGATTGTCGATGATGAGTTTTGTAGGACTAAACAGGGTAGAATATTTTGCACCACCTTCTTCCACATGTAAATGTGATGGCGAGATGTTGTGGGTGTAAGTGATTTTCGATGAGAGTTTTGTAGGACTAAACAGGTAGAATATTGTGCACCACCTTCTTCCTCATGTAAATATGATGGAGAGATGTTGTGGTGTAATTTGATTTTCGATGAGAGTTTTGTAGGACTAAACAGGGTAGAATATTTTGCACCACCTTCTTCCTCATGTAAATATGATGGCGAGATGTTGTGGGTGTAAGTTGATTTTCGATGAGAGTTTTGTAGGACTAAACAGGGTAGAATATTTTGCACCACCTTCTTCCTCATGTAAATATGATGGCGAGATGTTGTGGGTGTAAGTTGATTTTCGATGAGAGTTTTGTAGGACTAAACAGGGTAGAATATTGTGCACCACCTTCTTCCACATGTAAATGTGATGGCGAGATGTTGTGGGTGTAAGTTGATTGTCGATGATGAGTTTTGTAGGACTAAACAGGGTAGAATATTTTGCACCACCTTCTTCCACATGTAAATGTGATGGCGAGATGTTGTGGGTGTAAGTTGATTTTCGATGAGAGTTTTGTAGGACTAAACAGGGTAGAATATTGTGCACCACCTTCTTCCACATGTAAATGTGATGGCGAGATGTTGTGTGTGTAAGTTGATTTTCGATGAGAGTTTTGTAGGACTAAACAGGGTAGAATATTTTGCACCACCTTCTTCCTCATGTAAATATGATGGCGAGATGTTGTGGGTTTAAGTTGATTTTCGATGAGAGTTTTGTAGGACTAAACAGGGTAGAATATTGTGCAACACCTTCTTCCACATGTAAATGTGTTGGCGAGGAGTTGTGGGTGTAAGTTGATTTTCGATGAGAGTTTTGTAGTACTAAACAGGGTAGAATATTTTGCACCACCTTCTTCCTCATGTAAATATGATGGCGAGATGTTGTGGGTGTAAGTTGATTTTCGATGAGAGTTTTGTAGGACTAAACAGGGTAGAATATTTTGCACCACCTTCTTCCACATGTAAATGTGATGGCGAGATGTTGTGGGTGTAAGTGATTTTCGATGAGAGTTTTGTAGGACTAAACAGGTAGAATATTGTGCACCACCTTCTTCCTCATGTAAATATGATGGCGAGATGTTGTGGGTTTAAGTTGATTTTCGATGAGAGTTTTGTAGGACTAAACAGGGTAGAATATTTTGCACCACCTTCTTCCACATGTAAATGTGATTGCGAGATGTTGTGGGTTTAAGTTGATTTTCGATGAGAGTTTTGTAGGACTAAACAGGGTAGAATATTTTGCACCACCTTCTTCCACATGTAAATGTGATGGCGAGATGTTGTGGGTGTAAGTTGATTTTCGATGAGAGTTTTGTAGGACTAAACAGGGTAGAATATTGTGCACCACCTTCTTCCTCATGTAAATATGATGGCGAGATGTTGTGGGGTAAGTTGATTTTCGATGAGAGTTTTGTAGGACTAAACAGGGTAGAATATTTTGCACCACCTTCTTCCACATGTAAATGTGATGGCGAGATGTTGTGGGTGTAAGTTGATTTTCGATGAGAGTTTTGTAGGACTAAACAGGGTAGAATATTTTGCACCACCTTCTTCCACATGTAAATGTGATGGCGAGATGTTGTGGGTGTAAGTTGATTTTCGATGAGAGTTTTGTAGGACTAAACAGGGTAGAATATTGTGCACCACCTTCTTCCTCATGTAAATATGATGGCGAGATGTTGTGTGTGTAAGTTGATTGTCGATGATGAGTTTTGTAGGACTAAACAGGGTAGAATATTTTGCACCACCTTCTTCCACATGTAAATGTGATGGCGAGATGTTGTGGGTGTAAGTTGATTTTCGATGAGAGTTTTGTAGGACTAAACAGGGTAGAATATTTTGCACCACCTTCTTCCTCATGTAAATATGATGGCGAGATGTTGTGGGTGTAAGTTGATTTTCGATGAGAGTTTTGTAGGACTAAACAGGGTAGAATATTGTGCACCACCTTCTTCCACATGTAAATGTGATGGCGAGATGTTGTGGGTGTAAGTTGATTTTCGATGAGAGTTTTGTAGACTAAAACAGGGTAGAATATTTTGCACCACCTTCTTCCACATGTAAATGTGATGGCGAGATGTTGTGGGTGTAAGTTGATTGTCGATGATGAGTTTTGTAGGACTAAACAGGGTAGAATATTGTGCACCACCTTCTTCCACATGTAAATGTGATGGCGAGATGTTGTGGGTGTAAGTTGATTTTCGATGAGAGTTTTGTAGGACTAAACAGGGTAGAATATTTTGCACCACCTTCTTCCACATGTAAATGTGATGGCGAGATGTTGTGGGTGTAAGTTGATTTTCGATGAGAGTTTTGTAGGACTAAACAGGGTAGAATATTGTGCACCACCTTCTTCCTCATGTAAATATGATGGCGAGATGTTGTGGGTGTAAGTGATTTTCGATGAGAGTTTTGTAGGACTAAACAGGGTAGAATATTTTGCACCACCTTCTTCCTCATGTAAATATGATGGCGAGATGTTGTGGGTGTAAGTTGATTTTCGATGAGAGTTTTGTAGGACTAAACAGGGTAGAATATTGTGCACCACCTTCTTCTCATGTAAATATGATGGCGAGATGTTGTGGGTGTAAGTTGATTTTCGATGAGAGTTTTGTAGGACTAAACAGGGTAGAATATTTTGCACCACCTTCTTCCTCATGTAAATATGATGGCGAGATGTTGTGGGTGTAAGTTGATTTTCGATGAGAGTTTTGTTGGACTAAACAGGGTAGAATATTGTGCACCACCTTCTTCCTCATGTAAATATGATGGCGAGATGTTGTGGGTGTAAGTTGATTTTCGATGATGAGTTTTGTAGGACTAAACAGGGTAGAATATTTTGCACCACCTTCTTCCTCATGTAAAGGTGATGGCGAGATGTTGTGGGTGTAAGTTGATTTTCGATGAGAGTTTTGTAGGACTAAACAGGGTAGAATATTTTGCACCACCTTCTTCCACATGTAAATGTGATGGCGAGATGTTGTGGGTGTAAGTTGATTTTCGATGAGAGTTTTGTTGGACTAAACAGGGTAGAATATTGTGCACCACCTTCTTCCTCATGTAAATATGATGGCGAGATGTTGTGGGTGTAAGTTGATTTTCGATGAGAGTTTTGTAGGACTAAACAGGGTAGAATATTGTGCACCACCTTCTTCCACATGTAAATGTGATGGCGAGATGTTGTGGGTGTAAGTTGATTTTCGATGAGAGTTTTGTAGGACTAAACAGGGTAGAATATTGTGCACCACCTTCTTCCTCATGTAAATATGATGGCGAGATGTTGTGGGTGTAAGTTGATTTTCGATGAGAGTTTTGTAGGACTAAACAGGGTAGAATATTGTGCACCACCTTCTTCATGTAAATGTGATGGCGAGATGTTGTGGGTGTAAGTTGATTTTCGATGAGAGTTTTGTAGGACTAAACAGGGTAGAATATTGTGCACCACCTTCTTCCTCATGTAAATATGATGGCGAGATGTTGTGTGTGTAAGTTGATTTTCGATGAGAGTTTTGTAGGACTAAACAGGGTAGAATATTTTGCACCACCTTCTTCCTCATGTAAATATGATGGCGAGATGTTGTGTGTGTAAGTTGATTTTCGATGATGAGTTTTGTAGGACTAAACAGGGTAGAATATTGTGCACCACCTTCTTCCTCATGTAAATATGATGGCGAGATGTTGTGGGTGTAAGTTGATTTTCGATGAGAGTTTTGTAGGACTAAACAGGGTAGAATATTGTGCACCACATTCTTCCTAATGTAAAGGTTATCGAGAGATGATATGGGTGTAAGTTGATTTTCGATGATGAGTTTTGTAGGACTAAACAGGTAGAATATTTTGCACCACCTTCTTCCTCATGTAAATTGATGGCGAGATGTTGTGGGTGTAAGTTGATTTTCGATGATGAGTTTTGTAGGACTAAACAGGGTAGAATATTGTGCACCACCTTCTTCCTCATGTAAATATGATGGCGAGATGTTGTGGGTGTAAGTTGATTTTCGATGAGAGTTTTGTAGGACTAAACAGGGTAGAATATTGTGCACCACCTTCTTCTTCATGTAAATGTGATGGCGAGGTGTTGTGGGTGTAAGTTGATTTTCGATGAGAGTTTTGTAGGACTAAACAGGGTAGAATATTTTGCACCACCTTCTTCCACATGTAAATGTGATGGCGAGATGTTGTGTGTGTAAGTTGATTTTCGATGAGAGTTTTGTAGGACTAAACAGGGTAGAATATTTTGCACCACCTTCTTCCACATGTAAATGTGATGGCGAGATGTTGTGGGTGTAAGTTGATTTTCGATGAGAGTTTTGTAGGACTATACATGGTAGAATATTGTGCACCACATTCTTCCTAATGTAAAGGTTATCGAGAGATGATATGGGTGTAAGTTGATTTTCGATGATGAGTTTTGTAGGACGAAACCGGGAAGTATATTGTGCACCACCTTCTTCCTCATGTAAATGTGATTGCGAGATGTTGTGGGTGTAAGTTGATTTTCGATGAGAGTTTTGTAGGACTAACAGGGTAGAATATTTTGCACCACCTTCTTCCACATGTAAATGTGATGGCGAGATGTTGTGGGTGAAAGTGATTTTCGATGAGAGTTTTTTAGGACTAAACAGGGTAGAATATTGTGCACCACCTTCTTCTTCATGTAAATGTGATGGCGAGATGTTGTGGGTGAAGTTGATTTTCGATGAGAGTTTTGTAGGACTAAACAGGGTAGAATATTGTGCACCACCTTCTTCTTCATGTAAATGTGATGGCGAGATGTTGTGGTGTAAGTTGATTTTCGATGAGAGTTTTGTAGGACTAAACAGGGTAGAATATTTTGCACCACCTTCTTCAACCTGTAAATGTTATGGCGATATGTTGTGAGAGTAAGTTGATTTTCGATGAGAGTTTTGTAGGACTAAACAGGGTAGAATATTTTGCACCACCTACTTCCACATGTAAATGTGATGGCGAGATGTTGTGGGTGTAAGTTGATTTTCGATGAGAGTTTTGTAGGACTAAACAGGGTAGAATATTTTGCACCACCTTCTTCCACATGTAAATGTGATGGCGAGATGTTGTGGTTGTTAGTTGGTTTTCGATGAGAGTTTTGTAGGACTAAACAGGGTAGAATATTGTGCACCACATTCTTCCTAATGTAAAGGTTATCGAGAGATGATATGGGTGTAAGTTGATTTTCGATGATGAGATTTATAGGACTAAACAGGGTCGAATATTGTGCACCACCTTCTTCCTCATGTAAATATGATGGCGAGATGTTGTGGGTGTAAGTTGTATTTCACAAAGAGTTTTGTAGGACTAAACAGGGTAGAATATTGTGCAACAACTTCTTCCTCATTTAAATGTGATGGCGAGATGTTGTGGGTGTAAGTTGATTTTCGATGAGAGTTTTGTAGGTCTAAGCAGGGTAGAATATTTTGCACCACCTTCTTCCACATGTAAATGTGATGGCGAGATGTTGTGAGTGTAATTTGATTTTCGATGAGAGTTTTGTAGGACTAAACAGGTAGAATATGTGCACCACCTTCTTCCACATGTAAATGTGATGGCGAGATGTTGTGGGTGTAAGTTGATTTTCGATGAGAGTTTTGTAGGACTAAACAGGGTAGAATATTGTGCACCACCTTCTTCCACATGTAAATGTGATGGCGAGATGTTGTGGGTGTAAGTTGATTTTCGATGAGAGTTTTGTAGGACTAAACAGGTAGAATATGTGCACCACCTTCTTCCACATGTAAATATGATGGCGAGATGTTGTGGGTGTAAGTTGAATTTCGATGAGAGTTTTGTAGGACTAAACAGGGTAGAATATTTTGCACCACCTTCTTCCACATGTAAATGTGATGGCGATATGTTGTGGGTGTAAGTTGATTTTCGATGAGAGTTTTGTAGGACTAAACAGGGTAGAATATTGTTCAACATCTTCTTCAACCTGTAAATGTTATGGCGATATGTTGTGGGAGTAAGTTGATTTTCGATGAGAGTTTTGTAGGACTAAACAAGGTAGAATATTGTGCACCACATTCTTACTAATGTAAAGGTTATCGAGAGATGATATGGGTGTAAGTTGATTTTCGATGATGAGATTTATAGGACTAAACAGGGTCGAATATTTTGCACCACCTTCTTCCTCATGTAAATATGATGGGGATATGTTGTGGGTGTAAGATTTATTTCGCAAAGAGTTTTGTAGGACTAATCAGGGTAAAATATTGTGCACCAACTTCCTCCTCATTTAAATGTGAGAGCGAGATGTTGTGGGTGAAAGTTGATTTTCGATGAGAGTTTTGTAGGACTAAACACGGTAGAACATTGTGCACCACCTTCTTCTTCATGTAAATGTGATGGTTATATGTTGCTGGTGTAAGTTGTATTTCGATGATTGTTTTGTCGGTCTAAGCAGTGTAGAATATTTTGCACCAACTTCTTCCCCATTTAAATGTGTTGGCGAAATGTTGTGTGTATAAGTTAATTGTCGATGATGAGTTTTGTTGAATAAAACATGGTAGATTATTTTGCAACCCCTTCTACAACCTGTAAAGTTTATGGCGAGATGTTCTGGGAGTAAGTTGATTTTCGATGAGAGTTTTGTAGGACTATACATGGTAGAATATTGTGCACCACATTCTTCCTAATGTAAAGGTTATCGAGAGATGATATGTGTGTAAGTTGATTTTCGATGATGAGTTTTGTAGGACGAAACCGGGAAGTATTTTGTGCACCATCTTCTTCCACATGTAAATGTGATGGCGAGATGTGTGGGTCTAAGATGATATTTGATGAGGGTTTTGTAGGACTATCCAGGGTAGAATATTTTGTACCAAATTCTTCCACATGTAAATGTGATGGCGAGTTGTTGTGGGTGTAAGTTGATTTTCGATAAGAGTTTTTTAGGACTAAACAGGGTAGAATATTGTGCACCAACTTCTTCCACATGTAAATGTGATGGCGAGATGTTGTGGGTTTAGGTTGATTTTCGATGAGAGTTTTGTAGGACTAAACACGGTAGAACATTGTGCACCACCTTCTTCTTCATGTAAATGTGATGGCCAGATGTTGCTGGTGTAAGTTGTATTTCGATGAGAGTTTTGTAGGTCTAAACAGTGTACAATATTTTGCACCACCTTCTTCCCCATTTAAATGTGTTGGCGAGATGTTGTGTGTATAAGTTAATTGTCGATGATGAGTTTTGTTGGACAAACATGGTAGAATATTTTGCAACATCTTCTTCAACCTGTAAATGTTATGGCGATATGTTGTGGGAGTAAGTTGATTTTCGATGAGAGTTATGTAGGACTAAACAGGGTAGAATATTTTGCACCACCTTCTTCCACATGTAAATGTGATGCCGAGATGTTGTGGGTGTAAGTTGATTTTCGATGAGAGTTTTGTAGGACTAAACAGGGTAGAATATTGTGCACCACATTCTTACTAATGTAAAGGTTATCGAGAGATGATATGGGTGTAAGTTGATTTTCGATGATGAGATTTATAGGACTAAACAGGGTCGAATATTGTGCACCACCTTCTTCCACATGTAAATGTGATGGCCAGATGTTGCTGGTGTAAGTTGTATTTCACAAAGAGTTTTGTAGACTAAAACAGGGTTAGAATATTTTGCACCAACTTCTTCCACATGTAAATGTGATGGCGAGATGTTGTGGGTGTAAGTTGATTTTCGATGAGAGTTTTGTAGGTCTAAGCAGGGTAGAATATTTTTCACCAACTTCTTATACATGTAAATGTGATGGCGAGATGTTGTGAGTGTAATTTGATTTTCGATGAGAGTTTTGTTGGACTAAACAGGGTAGAATATTTTGCACCACCTTCTACCTCATATAAATGTGATGGCGAGATGTTGTGGGTGTAAGTTTATTTTCGATGAGAGTTTTGTAGGTCTAAGCAGGGTAGAATATTTTGCACCAACTTCTTCCACATGTAAATGTGATGGCGAGATGTTGTGGGTGTAAGTTGATTTTCGATGAGAGTTTTGTAGGACTAAACAGGGTAGAATATTGTGCACCACCTTCTTCCTCATGTAAATGTGATGGCGAGATGTTGGGGTGTAAGTTGTTTTCGATGAGAGTTTTGTAGGTCTAAGCAGGGTAGAATATTTTTCACCAACTCTTATACATGTAAATGTGATGGCGAGATGTTGTGGGTGTAAGTTGATTTTCGATGAGAGTTTTGTAGGACTAAACAGGGTAGAATATTGTGCACCACCTTCTTCCTCATGTAAATGTGATGGCGAGATGTTGGGGTGTAAGTTTATTTTCGATGAGAGTTTTGTAGGACTAAACAGGGTTAGAATATTTTGCACCAACTTCTTCCACATGTAAATGTGATGGCGAGATGTTGTGGGTGTAAGTTGATTTTCGATGAGAGTTTTGTAGGACTAAACAGGGTAGAATATTGTGCACCACCTACTATTTCATGTAAATGTGATGGGGATATATTGTGGGTTTAGGTTGATTTTCGATGAGAGTTTTGTAGGACTAAACACGGTAGAATATTGTGCACCACCTTCTTCCTCATGTAAATGTGATGGCGAGATGTTGTGGGTGTAAGTTTATTTTCGATGAGAGTTTTGTAGGACTAAACAGGGTAGAATATTGTGCACCACCTTCTTCCTCATGTAAATATGATGGCGAGATGTTGTGGGTGTAAGTTTATTTTCGATGAGAGTTTTGTAGGACTAAAATGGGAAGAATATTTTGCACCACTAATTCCACATGTAAATGTGATGGCGAGATGTTGTGTGTTTAAGTTGATTTCGATGAGAGTTTTGTAGGACTAAACAGGGTAGAATATTGTGCACCACCTTCTTCCTCATGTAAATGTGATGGCGAGATGTTGTGGGTGTAAGTTGATTTCGATGAGAGTTTTGTAGGACTAAACAGGGTAGAATATTGTGCACCACCTTCTTCCTCATGTAAATGTGATGGCGAGATGTTGGGGTGTAAGTTGATTTTCGATGAGAGTTTTGTTGGACTAAACAAGGCAGAATATTGTGCACCACCTTCTTCCTCATGTAAATGTGATGTCGAGATGTTGTGGGTGTAAGTTGTAATTCGCAAAGAGTTTTGTAGGACTAAACAGGGTAGAATATTGTGCACCACCTTCTTCATCATGTAAATGTGATGGCGAGATGTTGTGGGTGTAAGTTGATTTTCGATAAGAGTTTTTTAGGACTAAACAGTGTACAATATTTTTCACCACCTTCGTCCCCATTTAAAAGTTTTGGCGAGATGTTGTATGTATAAGTTAATTGTCGATGATGAGTTTTGTTGGACCAAACATGGTAGAGTATGTGCAAACCCTTTCTTCAACCGTTAAGGTTATGGCGACAATGTTGTGGACATCGTTTTATAGTCCATTTAGTAAGTTGAATTTCGATGAGAGTTTTGTAGGACTAAACAGGGTAGAATATTTTGCACCACCTTCTTCACATGTAAATGTGATGCCGAGATGTTGTGGGTGTAAGTTGATTTCGATGAGAGTTTTGTAGGACTAAACAGGGTAGAATATTGTGCACCACCTTCTTCCACATGTAAATGTGATGGCGAGATGTTGTGAGTGTAATTTGATTTTCGATGAGAGTTTTGTAGGACTAAACAGGGTAGAATATTGTGCACCACCTTCTTCCTCATGTAAATGTGATGGCGAGATGTTGTGGGTGTAAGTTTATTTTCGATGAGAGTTTTGTAGGACTAAACAGTGTACAAGATTTTGCACCAAAGTCTTCCACAACTTAAGTTTTTGGCGCGAGATGTTGGTGTTATTAAGTTTTGTCGATGATGGTGTTTTGGAACTAAACATGGGAGAGCTTTGTGCAACAGATTCGGCAAACGGTAAATGTTTGTATGGCGATCTGTTGTGAGTAGTAAGTGGATTTTCGAGAGAAGCTTGTAAGGGACTAAACAGGGAGAAGAATATTTTGCACAACTAATTCCACATGTAAATGTGTGGCGAGATGTTGTGGTTGTTAGTGGTTTTCGATGGAGTTTGGTCGGACTAACAGGGTCGGAAATTGTGAATTGCACCCCTTCTCTCATGTAAATATGATGGAGAATGTTAGGGTATATGTTGAATGACGAAGATAAGGTTTATGTTGGAATCAAACAAGGTCGAAAAGTATTGTGCACACGTCTTCTGTCAATGTAACTGTGATGGCCCGATGTTGGCTGGTGGTATAAGTGGTTATTTCGATGTGGAGTAGTTTTGGTCGACTAAACAGTGATACGAATATTTTTTCACAACCTTCGTCCCGCATTTAAAAGTTTTGGCGAGATGTTGTTGTATAAGTAAATTGTCGATGATGAGTTTTGGTTGGACCAAACATGGATAGACTTATGTGGCAACCCATTCTGCAACTGTTAAGGGTGATGGCGACATGGTTTTGTGGGAGTACGTTGACTGTCGATGATAGTTATGTAGGCGAAACCGGGGGGCAGAATATTTTTGCAACCAGCCCTTCTCCACAATGTAAATGTGATGCAGATGTGTGGTTGTTAGTGGTTTTCGATGAGAGTTTGGTAGGGTACTAAACAGGGTAGAAGTATTGTGACCAAATTATGCCGAAATGTAAAGGGTTATCGAGAGATGATATGGGTTGTAAGTTGGATTTTCGATGATGAGAGTTATAGGACTAAAAAGGGTCGAATATTGTGCAACCACCTGACTTCCTCATGCATGGGGGTCAAAAAAAAAAAAAAAAAAAAAAAAAATAATAAAAAAAAAGAAAAAAAAAAAATAAAAAAGAATTGGGGCGAAAGGATTATGGGTTATGTTGAATGCTGAAAGTGGTTGGACTCAACGAGGGAAGATATTTAGCCCATGAAACACCTCTATTACTCATGTAAATGCTGAGGTACGAGTATGTTGGGGTGAAGTGTAAGTCGCAAAGAGTTTTGTATGAGACATGAAATAAACAGGGTAGAATATGATGCACCACCTTTCATCAGGTAAATGTGAATGGGCCGAGATGTTGTGGGGGAGGTGATTTTCGATAAGAGTTTTTCCGAGAGTACACAGTTTGTTACAATATTTTTTTCACCCCCTCCCCCCCCCCCCACCTGGTCCCATTTATAAAGTTTTGGCGGCGAGTGTTGTATGATAAGTAATTGTCGTATGAGAGTTTGTTGGACAAAAAGTAAGATTATTTGAACCCCTTCGTCAACCTGTTAAGGTTATGGCGACATGTGTGTGGGAGTAAGTTGAATTGTCGATGAGAGTTTGTAGGATAAACAGAGGAAGAATAAGTTTTGCACACATTCTTCACAGTAAATGTGATGACGAGATGTTGTGGTTGTAGTTGGTTTTCGATGGATGAGTTGTGTAGGACCTAAACAGGGTAGAATATTGGCACCACATTCTTCCAATGTAAATGTGATGCCGAGATGTGGGTATGTAAGTTGCTTTTCGATGGAGTTTTGTAGGACGACCGGTAGAACGATTGTGCCACCACATTCTTCCTACATGAAAGTGTGAGGGCTATATTTGCGGTGCTAAGTTGTATTCGAGACGAGTTGTTGTGCGTCTTAAACAGTGTACAATATTTTGAAACCAAAATTCTTCCACAAACTAATGTTTTGGCGAGATGTGGTGTTATAAGTAATTGCGGATGATTGCGTTTTTGGACTAAACATGGGAGAATATTGTTTGCAACAGCTTCTGAAACCTGTAAATGTTATGAGATTATGTTTGTGAAGTAAGTTGATTTTCGATGAGAGTCGTTGTAGGACTAAACAGGGGAGCAGATTTGCACCACATAATTCCAACAGGTAAATGTGATGCGAGATGTTGGGGTTGTTAGTGGGTTTTAGCTTGAGAGGTTTTGCAAAGTAGGACGAACCAGGGTTCTCGAATCTTGTGCACACCTTCTTCCTCAGGTACAATATGATGGCGGAAACGGTTATGGGTAATGTTGAATGACGAGATAAGTTTGCTTGGACCCTAAACAAGGTTTCGAATACGTGTGCAGCCACTTGCTTCCTCATGTATATGTGATGGCGAAATTTGGGGGTATAGTTGTATTGCAAAAAGGTTTGTAGGTTCTACACAGGGTATGCATAATTGAGTTGGACCACCTTTTTCATCATGTAAAGTGATGGCGAATATGTTGTGGGTGTTTGTAGTTGATTTTCGATGGAGAGTTTTGTAGGACTAAAACACGGATTTAGAACATTGCCCCCGCACCAAATTTCTACAAAGTAAAAGGTGTAATAGTCTAGAGATGATTATGACGGTGTACGTTGAGTTTCGATGATGAGATTTTAGGATCTAAACAGGCCGGTCGAATATTTTGCACCACCTTCTTCCTCATGTAGAATATGAATGGGGATATGTTGTGGGTGAAAGATTATGTCGCAAAGAGGTTGTTAGGACCTAAGCAGGGTAAATATTGTTGCACCAACTTCCTCCTCATTTAAATGTGAGAGGAGATTTTGTGGGGGAAAGGATGATTTTCGATGAGAGTTTTGTAGGGACCTAAAAACAGGTAGAAAAATGTTGCACCACACTTCTTCTTCATGGAAATGTGCTGGCTAGATGTTTTGGGCTGGTGTAAGTTTGTAGTTGTATTTCGATGACTTGTTTGCGTCTAAGCCAGAGTGTGGCAATTGCACCAACTTCTTAGCATTTAAAATTGTTGGCGATATGTTGTTGTGTATTAAAATCATTTTCGAGGAGAGTTTGTCGGGCATACAAGGATGGTGAGAATTATTTGCAACCCCTTCTTCAAACCTGTAGAAAGTTTAGCGGCCGAGCATGTTGATGGGATGTAAGTTGATTTTCGATAATGAAATGTATAGGACTAAACTGGGTTAGAAATTTTGCACCACCTTCTCCTCATGTAAATATGGATGAGCGAGATTGTTAGGGTTTTAGTTAAAGACGAGAGGGAATTTTGAAGGAACATGAAACCATGGAAGTATATTGTGCAGCATCCTTCTTCCTCGAAAATACAGGTTGAAGGCCGAGGATGTTGTTAGTGTAAGTTGAAATTCGAAAGAGTTTGAGGTAGGAATAATAGACAGTTGTAGATATATTGTGCAGCCACCTTCTTGTCACATGTAAATATGATGCGAGATGTGGGTGTGGTCAGGTGATTTTTCGATCGAGAGTTTGGTTTAGTACTGAACACAGGAAAATATTTTGCACCAACTTTTCCTAATGTAAACTCCGATGCAGAGAGATTGTGGGTGTACGTTGATTGCTTTGAGAAGAGTTTTGGAGGGGACTAAACAGGGTAGGAATATATGCAATACCCCTTCTCGCCACAGTTGATGTGATGGCGAGAGGATGTGGGGTAGTTGATATTTTCGGATGAGAGTTGTGTTGGACTAAAAAGGGTAGAATAGGCAGCACCACCTTCTGCAATTGCAATGTGAGGGATGAGGGCGAGTTATGTGGCCGTGTCAGTTGATTGTCGATGGAGAAATTTTGTAGAAAGATAAACAGTGTTCGATTATTTTGCAATAAACTTCGCCCGATTTAAATGTGTTGGCGATATGTTTGGGTGTAATGAAAGTCGAATAAGAGTTAGTAGGCCTATAAGTGTAGGAAAGTGTGCACCACCTTCTTGCACATGTGAACTAGATGGGGAGCGAGATGTTGTGGGGTAAGGTGATTTTCGATGAGAGATTTGGACCCCCTAAACAGGGTCGAATAATGTGCAACCACTTTCCTCATGTAAATTATGATGGCGAGATGTACGCGGTGTGTGGTGTAAGTTGATTTTCGATGAGAGATGGTAGGTTAAAACGGGTGGAAATTTTGCAACACCTTATCCACATGTAAAGGTAATGGAAAGATGTTATGCGTGAAAAGTTTATTGCGGATGATTTTTTTGTGTTAGAAACTAAGCAGGGTGAAACTGTTGCAACAACTCTTCAATATTTAAAGGTGTTGGCGAGCTTTGGGGTGTAAGTGAATGTCGATGAGAGTTTGTTAAACTAAACAGGGTAGATATATGTGCACCAATTCTTCCTATTATATAAGATACGTTATGGTTGTGGGTGTACGTGGATTTTCCACGAGAGTTTTGTAGGACTAAACATGGTAGATATTTGCAACAAATTCTTCCCAATTTACATGTGTGGGGCGAGTGTTATGTGTAGGGTGAATGTCAAAGAAAAGTTTTGTTGGGACTCAACAGGGTGAGAATATTGTGCACCACGTTCTGGCCACATGTAATTGTGATGGCGAGAAGTGGGGGGTAAGTTGTTACACTCGACAAGAGTTTTGTAGGGACATGTAAACAGGGTAGATAATTGTGCACCAACCCGTCTTCATCATGTAAAGGTGCTGGCGAGATGTTGTTATGTGTAAGTTGATTTTCGATGAGTGGAGAGGTTTGGTAGGACCTTTAAACAGTGTAAACAAATTTTGCACCACCGTCTTATTCAATGTAACGTTGATGGCATGAGGCTAGGGGTGTGAGTTGATTTGATGAGAGTCGTTGGTGGACTAACAGTGTAGAATATTTTGCACCACTTCTCCCACATGCCCCATAAATGTGATGGCAGAACTTGTGGGTGTAAGGTGTAATTCGCTTAAAGTGTTTGTAGAACCTTAACAGGGTTAGAATATTGTGCACCAATCTTCCACAGTAAATGTGATGGCGAGATCTTGGGGTGTAAGTGTAGGACGATAAGTGTTGTGTCGGGACTTAAACAGGGTTAGAATATGGTTTGTTTTTTTTTTTGCACACCTATCTTCCCATGCAATGTGATGGCGAGATCTTGTGGTGTACGTTGTAATTCGATAAGTGTTTTGTAGGACTAAACCAGGGTAGAATATGGTGCCAACTTTTTCAACATGTAATGATGGCGAGATGTTGGGGTATTGGATTTTCGATAAGAGTTTTGTAGGTCTATACATGGTAGTAATTGTGCACAACCTC
>JALJAT010000208.1:12500-29830 GCA_034768735.1 Schistosoma mekongi | reverse complement strand
TGCGCACTGCTGACGAGTCCCATATTAGTACGAAACAGCCGTCCAGTGCTTCCAGGTGATCAATGGTTGTCTGATCACATCAATTCGTGATATCAAAATGAATTAGACAGTTAACTATCTCTACAAACTCCCCTAATTGTAATTAACATGAGCTCACTAGTGACTAGCTCCTTGAGGTAATTCCTGGAGTTCTAGTGTGTAGACGTGACCAGTAGAGTTCAACCGTGTCGGGTGTGAGGCAATAACTCACTAATGGCATAGAGGAGGTCGCGCAATGTATCACGAATTGGCTGAATTGGAAATATCAACTGTTGGGAGCCGACTCAATGGTCCAATGGTAAAGCGTTCGCCTCGGAGCCAGAAGGTCCTGGGTTCGATCCCTGACGGGGTCGTGGATGCGCACTGCTGACGAGTCCCATACTAGGACGAAACAGCTGTCCAGTGCTTCCAGGTGATCAATGGTTGTCTGATTCACATCAATTCGTGATATCAAAATTGAATTAGACAGTTAACTATCTCTACAAACTCCCCTAATTGTAATTAACATGAGCTCACTAGTGACTAGCTCCTTGAGGTAATTCCTGGAGTTCTAGTGTGTAGACGTGACCAGTAGAGTTCAACCGTGTCGGGTGTGAGGCAATAACTCACTAATGGCATAGAGGAGGTCGCGCAATGTATCACGAATTGGCTGAATTGGAAATATCAACTGTTGGGAGCCGACTCAATGGTCCAATGGTAAAGCGTTCGCCTCGGAGCCAGAAGGTCCTGGGTTCGATCCCTGACGGGGTCGTGGATGCGCACTGCTGACGAGTCCCATACTAGGACGAAACAGCTGTCCAGTGCTTCCAGGTGATCAATGGTTGTCTGATTCACATCAATTCGTGATATCAAAATTGAATTAGACAGTTAACTATCTCTACAAACTCCCCTAATTGTAATTAACATGAGCTCACTAGTGACTAGCTCCTTGAGGTAATTCCTGGAGTTCTAGTGTGTAGACGTGACCAGTAGAGTTCAACCGTGTCGGGTGTGAGGCAATAACTCACTAATGGCATAGAGGAGGTCGCGCAATGTATCACGAATTGGCTGAATTGGAAATATCAACTGTTGGGAGCCGACTCAATGGTCCAATGGTAAAGCGTTCGCCTCGGAGCCAGAAGGTCCTGGGTTCGATCCTCGACGGGGTCGTGGATGCGCACTGCTGACGAGTCCCATACTAGGACGAAACAGCTGTCCAGTGCTTCCAGGTGATCAATGGTTGTCTGATTCACATCAATTCGTGATATCAAAATTGAATTAGACAGTTAACTATCTCTACAAACTCCCCTAATTGTAATTAACATGAGCTCACTAGTGACTAGCTCCTTGAGGTAATTCCTGGAGTTCTAGTGTGTAGACGTGACCAGTAGAGTTCAACCGTGTCGGGTGTGAGGCAAGTAACTCACTAATGGCATAGAGGAGGTCGCGCAATGTATCACGAATTGGCTGAATTGGAAATATCAACTGTTGGGAGCCGACTCAATGGTCCAATGGTAAAGCGTTCGCCTCGGAGCCAGAAGGTCCTGGGTTCGATCCTCGACGGGGTCGTGGATGCGCACTGCTGACGAGTCCCATACTAGGACGAAACAGCTGTCCAGTGCTTCCAGGTGATCAATGGTTGTCTGATTCACATCAATTCGTGATATCAAAATTGAATTAGACAGTTAACTATCTCTACAAACTCCCCTAATTGTAATTAACATGAGCTCACTAGTGACTAGCTCCTTGAGGTAATTCCTGGAGTTCTAGTGTGTAGACGTGACCAGTAGAGTTCAACCGTGTCGGGTGTGAGGCAATAACTCACTAATGGCATAGAGGAGGTCGCGCAATGTATCACGAATTGGCTGAATTGGAAATATCAACTGTTGGGAGCCGACTCAATGGTCCAATGGTAAAGCGTTCGCCTCGGAGCCAGAAGGTCCTGGGTTCGATCCCTGACGGGGTCGTGGATGCGCACTGCTGACGAGTCCCATACTAGGACGAAACAGCTGTCCAGTGCTTCCAGGTGATCAATGGTTGTCTGATTCACATCAATTCGTGATATCAAAATTGAATTAGACAGTTAACTATCTCTACAAACTCCCCTAATTGTAATTAACATGAGCTCACTAGTGACTAGCTCCTTGAGGTAATTCCTGGAGTTCTAGTGTGTAGACGTGACCAGTAGAGTTCAACCGTGTCGGGTGTGAGGCAATAACTCACTAATGGCATAGAGGAGGTCGCGCAATGTATCACGAATTGGCTGAATTGGAAATATCAACTGTTGGGAGCCGACTCAATGGTCCAATGGTAAAGCGTTCGCCTCGGAGCCAGAAGGTCCTGGGTTCGATCCCTGACGGGGTCGTGGATGCGCACTGCTGACGAGTCCCATACTAGGACGAAACAGCTGTCCAGTGCTTCCAGGTGATCAATGGTTGTCTGATTCACATCAATTCGTGATATCAAAATTGAATTAGACAGTTAACTATCTCTACAAACTCCCCTAATTGTAATTAACATGAGCTCACTAGTGACTAGCTCCTTGAGGTAATTCCTGGAGTTCTAGTGTGTAGACGTGACCAGTAGAGTTCAACCGTGTCGGGTGTGAGGCAATAACTCACTAATGGCATAGAGGAGGTCGCGCAATGTATCACGAATTGGCTGAATTGGAAATATCAACTGTTGGGAGCCGACTCAATGGTCCAATGGTAAAGCGTTCGCCTCGGAGCCAGAAGGTCCTGGGTTCGATCCCTGACGGGGTCGTGGATGCGCACTGCTGACGAGTCCCATACTAGGACGAAACAGCTGTCCAGTGCTTCCAGGTGATCAATGGTTGTCTGATTCACATCAATTCGTGATATCAAAATTGAATTAGACAGTTAACTATCTCTACAAACTCCCCTAATTGTAATTAACATGAGCTCACTAGTGACTAGCTCCTTGAGGTAATTCCTGGAGTTCTAGTGTGTAGACGTGACCAGTAGAGTTCAACCGTGTCGGGTGTGAGGCAATAACTCACTAATGGCATAGAGGAGGTCGCGCAATGTATCACGAATTGGCTGAATTGGAAATATCAACTGTTGGGAGCCGACTCAATGGTCCAATGGTAAAGCGTTCGCCTCGGAGCCAGAAGGTCCTGGGTTCGATCCCTGACGGGGTCGTGGATGCGCACTGCTGACGAGTCCCATACTAGGACGAAACAGCTGTCCAGTGCTTCCAGGTGATCAATGGTTGTCTGATTCACATCAATTCGTGATATCAAAATTGAATTAGACAGTTAACTATCTCTACAAACTCCCCTAATTGTAATTAACATGAGCTCACTAGTGACTAGCTCCTTGAGGTAATTCCTGGAGTTCTAGTGTGTAGACGTGACCAGTAGAGTTCAACCGTGTCGGGTGTGAGGCAATAACTCACCAATGGCATAGAGGAGGTCGCGCAATGTATCACGAATTGGCTGAATTGGAAATATCAACTGTTGGGAGCCGACTCAATGGTCCAATGGTAAAGCGTTCGCCTCGGAGCCAGAAGGTCCTGGGTTCGATCCCTGACGGGGTCGTGGATGCGCACTGCTGACGAGTCCCATACTAGGACGAAACAGCTGTCCAGTGCTTCCAGGTGATCAATGGTTGTCTGATTCACATCAATTCGTGATATCAAAATTGAATTAGACAGTTAACTATCTCTACAAACTCCCCTAATTGTAATTAACATGAGCTCACTAGTGACTAGCTCCTTGAGGTAATTCCTGGAGTTCTAGTGTGTAGACGTGACCAGTAGAGTTCAACCGTGTCGGGTGTGAGGCAATAACTCACTAATGGCATAGAGGAGGTCGCGCAATGTATCACGAATTGGCTGAATTGGAAATATCAACTGTTGGGAGCCGACTCAATGGTCCAATGGTAAAGCGTTCGCCTCGGAGCCAGAAGGTCCTGGGTTCGATCCCTGACGGGGTCGTGGATGCGCACTGCTGACGAGTCCCATACTAGGACGAAACAGCTGTCCAGTGCTTCCAGGTGATCAATGGTTGTCTGATTCACATCAATTCGTGATATCAAAATTGAATTAGACAGTTAACTATCTCTACAAACTCCCCTAATTGTAATTAACATGAGCTCACTAGTGACTAGCTCCTTGAGGTAATTCCTGGAGTTCTAGTGTGTAGACGTGACCAGTAGAGTTCAACCGTGTCGGGTGTGAGGCAGTAACTCACCAATGGCATAGAGGAGGTCGCGCAATGTATCACGAATTGGCTGAATTGGAAATATCAACTGTTGGGAGCCGACTCAATGGTCCAATGGTAAAGCGTTCGCCTCGGAGCCAGAAGGTCCTGGGTTCGATCCCTGACGGGGTCGTGGATGCGCACTGCTGACGAGTCCCATACTAGGACGAAACAGCTGTCCAGTGCTTCCAGGTGATCAATGGTTGTCTGATTCACATCAATTCGTGATATCAAAATTGAATTAGACAGTTAACTATCTCTACAAACTCCCCTAATTGTAATTAACATGAGCTCACTAGTGACTAGCTCCTTGAGGTAATTCCTGGAGTTCTAGTGTGTAGACGTGACCAGTAGAGTTCAACCGTGTCGGGTGTGAGGCAATAACTCACTAATGGCATAGAGGAGGTCGCGCAATGTATCACGAATTGGCTGAATTGGAAATATCAACTGTTGGGAGCCGACTCAATGGTCCAATGGTAAAGCGTTCGCCTCGGAGCCAGAAGGTCCTGGGTTCGATCCCTGACGGGGTCGTGGATGCGCACTGCTGACGAGTCCCATACTAGGACGAAACAGCTATCCAGTGCCTCCAGGTGATCTATGGTTTTCTGTATATTAATACTTTATATATTTGTTCATGTCCTTATCGAATAAACTATTTTTTGGATAACATGAACTTTTGTTATCGGATTACTTACTGAGAAATCTATATGTACATTACTACAATTAAGTCATCGTATATTTAAGGTGGAAATTAGCTTAATGGATCTTGGGTTGGCTGTGGCAAGAACAAAAGGGTGAACGTATTTCTTCTGTACATAAATTCTGGTCTTTTAACCCGTATAACAATTGCCTCTGTCTATTTAATGAGTTCGAGCCTAAATGGTCTTGGCAGATAATCATTTACACGATAGATTGTTGTAAATGATTGATTCATACTCGCCGTACGACCTATTCGAATTAAGTGCATTAATATTGATCTGTCTATGCTATTGACGACACCATTGGTTAGTCATGCTGGAAGGTGGTCACGAGAACAGAGAAGTGGATTACTTCAGCATCTGCCAGTATAACTTGTTCCATAGGAGGAGATGAACTGATAGACGCAATATGAAGTGACAGGCTTGGGTAATTTGTCCTCCATTCTCGGTGTCAGAGATACTTTCTGACATTCTACGTTATTTACGTGTTAAGGATATTAAGGGAGCATCACATAGTTTACAGTGACGTTTGTAACAGCGGAGATGCTTGCAACTACCAAATGAGGCGTGCACCTATTCTAACTAAAGTAATTGCATCGTCATCATCATCAAGATAATTGGAAACCAAGTTTAGTTCACATGGAAACAGTATATTGTAATCGAAGACATTAACTAATATATTATATACTTGTTAACTATTATAAATTTTCTTGGTACTTGAAGTGCATTAATAAGTAAGACAATTTCAAATCAATGCAAATGTTGAGATGATTTGTGTGGAAATAATACTCTTTCCTAGTTGCATATTTGTTTATGTAGCACTGTAGTGCATCTACATTCAACTACCATGCAATAACCTATTCCTATTACTAAACACTGCATGAATGTCAGGAAATAGACAATCTTTATAAATATATCGTAAACAATGAATAGAAGTGAAGCGAACAATAAAACTCACCCAGGTTTCTGCATTTATCCACTCCACGTTGTTCTTTTTGAGTATATTTGACCACATGGTGAACGTAGTATAAATCTAAAATTGTTCAAATAATGCATATTAGTTTGTACAGAAGTGGGTCATAAAAAAGAAATGTAAGACTGGAGCAAATTTATAGCACAAATCCACCTTGAGTTTCTGGTAAAGTTTAATAATATCTAAGGAGTCACTAAAATGATGAGGCTATTAAAGTTAACGAGGCATTGGTGAAACGATGTAAATATACAGAATTATTGTGGGAAGATTTACAGACAAATCTACTTACTTCATGTATGAAAATGTCTGGCAAATGTGTGATGAGTTAGGCTTTGCACTAACTTTACCGGAATTCGATACTTTAACAAGCACAACATGCTCCAGTGTTTAGAAACCTCTCATTAATGCTGCATAGTTTATATAGTGGTCTAGATACTATTGACATTGATCAAGTAACTATTTAAATTTTAATATTAATCGATATCAAAATAATCTGGTATGTGGGGTCAATCATCAACACTCATGTTAATAATAAATTGATGCGAGTTAATCAACAGACATGCACTCAAAATTCGATTATTAAAGTAAGAGAGGGTGTGACAAGTATTCATTGTCTTAGCGCATCACACCATTTTACACTTTCTGTGTTTGTTGATCTACTTGTCTATTTATTTGCCGTTGTGAAATTTTTGATGTTTTCGTGTGCGTGTGTGTGTGTGTGTGGGTTGTAATGAAGAAGTGGTTGTTAGTGTGTGAATGCATCGATGCAGCGACGCTTGCCATCTACCGGTTTTATTACCTGCCTTGCTGCCTTCCTAAATACCTTTAAATCAGTGTTCAAAATGTTTCTACATCATCTACAAAATTGCTACAGTTATCATGTAATTCAGTAGTAAAACATGTACAAATTGCCCTATGTTCTATTCAAGTAATTATTTGTCACATTCACCTCTCAGAGGTGCCAATCAACGTGCGTTTCGAATGAGACGCATCAACTTGTGGCAATGGGAGTGCATAGTGTGACGATCATGTTAGGCATGCATAGGATGCGACGCCTTTAATACTTGCAACAATTTGGCTAAAACTACCAATCTCCACAAACCACCTCAATTCAATCGGCTTATTTATCAAACAACAGACGCCCACTCATCATTACAATAAGTTGTCTCGATGTTACTCTCATCCGAAAAGCTGTCGGTTCTGAGCCTCAAATGTGACTTGTAATAAGATTAGACCTATTAGTTAACTCATATGTCTGCATGGAGCCATGTGATTGGTTGATGGTAGTGGGACATTCATGTGTCTCAGTGTACGTAGCTAAATCTACAGTATGCATATATATGTATGCACATATCACTACTCGCCTCCATATATATATATATATATATATATATATATATATATATATATATATATATAATTAGCCTATGTATAATATTTCTTCGTCTTAATTTGTTTTTGCTTCTTTTCTAGCTTTTCTAGCGGGTATTTTCGAAAGGTTTCATCCTTTTCTTCCCCGCCATTCTTTTTCGTACACTTATTCTACCGATATTTTTCGCCAGTATTCCATCGTACCTTGCATATTTTTGTCAATTATATTGTCCTTATTTCCTACATTTCTCCTCTACATTTTATTGACCTCGGATACGAACAATTCGCAGTTACATACATCGTTATAGTATACTGTGTTATTATTATTATTATTATTATTCTGTACAAAGTTAGTGTTATTTTTTTTAAATATGTATTTCAATGGTGGAGTAAGAATAATTGTTAGGGATTCGATATCCCTAAACATACAATTGTTCATTTTATCAAGTTGTATTGATTTTTGTAAACTTGATTTATAAACTTTCATCACATTTTAATGTGAGTCAATGTAAGTTATATTCACAGAGTATATTTGACAATATTTCATTGTATTAATAAAATGTTTATGATTGCAATTTTTGATGAATAGTCACTATAAATATACGAATATTTTGTACACGACTCACTTCCCTTTTCACTGGAATAAAGTTTCCTGTTTTCTCGTCTTCTGACTTCTGATTTTGCGACTAAGAGGGTTCAAGGCGTTCAAGTGCTAAGATTGCATTGCGGCTAGTCAAAGTCATCAAGCACGAGATATAACAACTGGCGACGGGGTGAACTCATCAAAATGTCATTTACCTTCGAACAACTTGAAGCCTTGCTGGAACGCCAAGAAAAACGCTATGAACAGTTCCAGATACGTATGCTAGAAACTTTAACCCAGCAAATGAATCTTACCCAGAAGGGGCTATCAGAAAACTCATGCACATCTCACGCCGATTCAATCATGAACTCCATAAATGATTTCCACTTCGATGGGTTAGCTGGTATTACATTTGATTCGTG
The DNA here is from genome assembly GCA_034768735.1 of Schistosoma mekongi. Lineage (NCBI taxonomy): Eukaryota > Metazoa > Platyhelminthes > Trematoda > Strigeidida > Schistosomatidae > Schistosoma > Schistosoma mekongi. Next base: position 21,543 of record JALJAT010000208.1, on the reverse strand, counting down.
GTTCAAGAAGTACGAAGACTTATTCACAGTCGACCTGGAAAAAATTGATGATGCCGCAAGAGTCAGAATGCTACTTCGAAAACTTGGCACGGCTGAACATGAACGCTACACTAACTACATCCTACCAAAGAACCCAAGAGATTTTAGTTTCGAAGCAACAATAAAGATTCTGTCGCAAATCTTTGGTGAACAATCATCCTTATTCAACATTCGCTACCAGTGCCTTAAACTATCAAAAGCAGGCGATGACGACTGGGTGAAACATGCAGGCTTAGTGAATCGTGAGTGTGAACGATTCAAACTATCATCAATGACAGAAGACCAGTTTAAATGTTTGGTATTTGTATGCAGCCTGCAATCACCTGAAGATGCTGACATCAGAACCAGAATTCTGAGTAAAATTGAACAGTGTCCAAGCATCACTCTCCAAGAAGTTACCAGTGAATGTCAGAGGTTGGTGAACTTGAAGCATGATACTTCTATGGTCGAGATTGGTAGTCGTCCTCCGTACGTCCACGCAATAACTGAGCGAAAAGATTCTAGTGTGCAAAAGCAATGTGGCTTACAACCTCCTTCCCCATGCTGGTTATGTGGAGAATGGCACTATAAGAAGTTTTGTCCATACAAAGACCATCGTTGCATTAAGTGTCATCGTAAAGGACACAAAGAGACTTACTGTACAGGGAAGTCACATCGTCGTCGTCCACCAAGACTTTATTCCAGAAAATACAAAGCCCGTGCAGTAACCAACAAAATAATGGTGGCTCACACTAGCACACAGCTTTCCAGCCGAAAAAAATATGTTACCTTAGAGGTCAATGGCCATCGTACTCGTCTACAGCTTGACACTGCCTCCGACATAACGCTTATTAGCCGAGAAACTTGGAAGCAAATTGGCAAACCCCCAGTGTGCCCAACAATTCAGCTAGCCCACAGTGCATCAGGAGGTAAATTAAATATTGTTGGAGAGGTATGCTGTGAAGTTGCGAAGGGAAATGCAAAGTCAAATGCAACTGTATACCTCACAGAGAGTCCAGGATTAGATTTGTTGGGACTCGACCTCATAGAAACTCTGAAACTGGCCGACCACTCGATTAATCATGTCTGCAGCCGTGTCAGGACGTCTGAGATGTCGGTAAAAAGGATGAACACTGTTTTAGAAAGACACCACAGAGTGTTTGCAGAAGAACTGGGAGAATGTAATAAAGCAAAAGCACGGCTAGTCCTCAAGCATGGTGCCGCACCAGTATTCCGACCCAAACGTCCAGTGCCGTATGCGGCTTTACCTATTGTTGAGCATGAGTTAGCACGCCTTCAAGAAAGTGGAGTCATCGAGCCGGTAAACTTTTCCGAATGGGCAGCGCCAATTGTGATCGTTAAGAAGCCCAATGGAAACATCCGACTATGTGCAGATTATTCTACAGGCCTTAATGAAGCATTAGAAGCCCATCAGTACCCGTTGCCGTTACCAGAAGACTTATTTGCAAAGTTGAATGGAGGAAGATACTTCGCAAAATTGGATTTATCAGATGCTTATCTACAAATTCCAGTAGCTGAAGAATGCAAACAATATCTAACTATAAATACGCACAAGGGATTGTTTCGGTATAACAGACTTCCATTTGGCGTAAAGACAGCTCCATCAATCTTCCAACAAATCATGGACGCTAAGCTACAAGACATTCCTGGTACTGCTGCTTATTTGGATGATATACTCATAATGGGTGTAGATTTAGAAAAGAAACTGGATTTAGTGCTCACGCGAATTGGAGATTTTGGGTTCCGACTGCGTGCCGAAAAATGTGATTTCCATCTGCAGCAAGTACGTTACTTGGGATTTATAGTGGATAAGGATGGAAGAAGACCTGACCCGGATAACATTGAAGCTATTAAGACGATGCCACCGCCGACAGACGTTCCAACCCTACGATCCTTCTTAGGGATGGTCAGTCATTATGGTGTATTTCTTCCAGACCTGCACCGCCTGCGAGCTCCGCTGAACTGTCTACTGTCGAAAAATGCCAAATGGATCTGGTCAGAAAAATGCCAGGAAGCGTTTACGGAAATCAAACAACTTCTATCATCGAACTTACTTCTAACGCACTATAACCCAACCCTACCCATTATGGTTGCAGCAGATGCTTCGAACTACGGAATTGGTGCGGTGATTTCACATGTTTACCCAGATGGATCAGAAAAGGCGATTTCCCATGCTGCACGATCATTAACAGCAACGGAGAGGAACTATAGTCAAATAGAGAAGGAAGCCCTTTCTATTATCTTTGCGGTAAAAAAGTTTCACAAAATGCTATTTGGCCGACCGTTCACATTATTGACAGACCACAAACCACTACTTGCAGTTTTCGGATCCAAAAAGGGCATTCCAGTTTATACAGCAAATCGTCTGCAAAGATGGGCCACTACTCTGCTTGGTTACGATTTTAAGATAAAATACCAACCGACGAAGTATTTTGGTCAAGCAGATGCCCTCTCAAGATTAATCGGCTCCCATACAAAACAAGAAGAGGATGTACTTGTGGCTAACATAGAAGCCGAAGCAGATGTCCACACAGTGTTGACAGACGCGGTTTCTGGACTACCGGTTACTTTCCAAGCCATCAAGGAGGCTAGCGAAAGAGACAGAACAATCAAGATCATACGTTATTATATACTCAATCAGTGGCCCACATCGCGACTCCAGGGCGAACTTTTACAGTACTTCCGTCGGCGAGACGCCCTAACAATTGTCGATTCATGTATCATGTTTGGCCACCGTATTGTTTTCCCTGAAATCCTCCGTCAGCAGGTCCTAAACCAATTTCACAGCGGCCACCCAGGTATTAGCAAAATGAAGTCACTAGCTCGAAGTTACGCCTACTGGCCGTCAATGGATCGGGATATAGAAACGAAGTGCCGCAGTTGTTGGTCCTGCCTACAAGCTTCAAAGAGTCCAGCCAAAGCCGAACCTCAACCTTGGCCGAAACCAGACGCCCCTTGGAGTAGAATACATGCTGATTTCGCTGGTCCAATACAAGGCAGAAATTACTTAGTTGTTGTGGACGCTTTCACAAAGTGGCCGGAAGTATACCACATGCAAAGTTTGACGTCAGAGGCCACAATTCGCAAACTGTCCAGACTTTTTTCCTGTTTCGGCGTCCCAGAGGTCCTGGTGACCGATAATGGAACCCAGTTTATGTCGTCCGCATTCAAGCGTTTTTGCAGCGAAAACGGAATTACACACATGCAATCTCCACCGTACCATCCTCAATCCAATGGCCAAGCTGAAAGATTCGTTGATACATTGAAAAGAGCTCTGAAAAAAGAAGGAGGAGATAGTGTGCCGATACAAGTTGTTGACAAATTCCTAATGTCTTATCGTGTTACGCCAAACCCAGCCGTACCAGAGGGAAAGTCACCGGCAGAGTGCATGTTCGGAAGGAAGGTGCGGACTATTTTTAACAGTATGCTGCCTCAGCAAAGAACGAATAAATCCAACGGTGAAAGTCAACAGACGACTATCCGTAGTTTTCAGGTGGGTGAAAAAGTGCTTATCAGATCATTTCGAGGTGATAGAAACTGGGAGCCGTGTGTCGTTGAACGCAGGATCGGAAAAGTATTATACTTAGTTCGGGGAAATTTCGGTACGTGCACAAGACATGTCAATCAAATGCGAAAGAACGGGGAAACAGTGAAAACGCATGGACGACTTCCATTTCAAATGCTGGTGGACACATTTCCAAAGAGCCCCAGTAAGAAGGAACGCAGAAGATTCAACGCCAAAACAATCAAACCACCCCGAGTAATGGACCGCAAGCGGAACACGGTAATAAGGTTGCAAGTTGACCCAAGTAGAAAATCATACATACAAAAACCGTGAAGAGGGAAGGTGATGAATTGGCTCCCAGAAACCTCAACGAAGCCTCCAGAACGCTTGGAGGTGCCTAGTGTTTTTACCGGACTACCACAAAGCTGAACTGGTCTCGAGAAACCTATCAGCCGTTTTCTTTTTTTTTTTTTAAAAAAAAAGGGGGAGGTGTTAGGGATTCGATATCCCTAAAAATACAATTGTTCATTTTATCAAGTTGTATTGATTTTTGTAAACTTGATTTATAAACTTTCATCACATTTTAATGTGAGTCAATGTAAGTTATATTCACAGAGTATATTTGACAATATTTCATTGTATTAATAAAATGTTTATGATTGCAATTTTTGATGAATAGTCACTATAAATATACGAATATTGTACACGACTCACTTCCCTTTTCACTGGAATAAAGTTTCCTGTTTTCTCGTCTTCTGACTTCTGATTTTGCGACTAAGAGGGTTCAAGGCGTTCGAGTGCTAAGATTGCATTGCGGCTAGTCAAAGTCATCAAGCACGAGATATAACAATAATCTTAATAATTTTTAGATTGTTTGATTTTCAAGACATTTGAAACAATTAAGTTTAATCAAATATATTGCTTATTTACTCTTAAACACAATTAATTGTTCGTTGTCCTTTTTATCAGTAGATCAATCAAGCATATACATTAATATTAAAGAACGTGTTAGTTAAACGCTGGCAAATATACACGCATATGGTAAATGCTTAAGAAAATAAATGTCACCTTGTGTTGATTCATATGACTGATTGTGATTTAAGGTCCTAAAAAATTTCCCATTCGAAAGGTACGAAATGTATATTTTGTCGTTTTTAAATACGATTCAACAATAACCATAGTTTCAGCAATTTATCACCAGAATTCAATAACTACGATGATTACACAGCCAACGTCAACTTGCTTTGGAGTAGGCTAACAGTAGACGCAATAACATGTGAACCGAATCCCTTCATGATTATTATTATTCACCCCATTAGGAAAAGTGGTAATATTTTTCATTAACGAATAGTTTATGTACCCTCCTAAAGCCAGTGATTTGAATCCAATTATTGTTAATTACTCATTGGACAAATTGATATAGGGCGTAGGCTGGGAAAGTTGACAAGATGGGGGGAGTGGGATAGTTTGCTAAATAATGTATTCATACAAATATTCATTGTCTTGAAATCAGTGAATTTAATTCAAATACTATTAATTCCTGATTGGACAAATCAAGACAGTGGGTAGACTAGAGAAATTAGGGTGGCTGATAAAAATTGTTGTGTAGTAAAAGACCATAATTTTACATGGGTAACATTTAGGGTGGGTTGACAAGTATGAAATTGCATTCTACGTAGAATGATATTGACTAAGTAAAACTGTGAAATGGGAGGTGGTGGTGGGGAATGGTGAGTAATAATTATAGGTTAGACTCAAACAACCTAAAATGACATAGGCGATAGCTATGCGGGTCAAGAGGCCAGAATACAGAAGAGGTGAATACAGAAGAGGTACGTTCAACCCCTTCTCCTGCCATGGCCGACGTAAGATCCATGAAACCGATCTCCACCTAAATCATACGACGATTTAATTTGATTAATGCATATTTCTCTTCCTCTCTTTATGTGCATTTCTATAATTCAAGTCTACCCTATCCAAATACCACACTTGTTCAAAAATACATATAATAATAATAAAAATAATAATAACAATTACGATACTACTACAAGTACTACTAATAATATTAATACTAATAATAATTATTATTATTATTATTACTATTATTATTATTATCATTATTATTATTATTATTATTATTATTATTATTATTATTATTACCGTTATTATAATTATTGTTAATATTATTGTTATTATTATTTATTATTATTGCAAATAATAATCAAGGTACACAATGAATTGAATATCACTCAATCTCTTCCTACTCTTATTGACTTTACAACATTTTAAGACCGAATAAATGAACTGAATACAATGCTTTCTATTATTGTTATTGTTACTATTCGACGAATCTTGACTATCACTCACTACATTTTGCAATCTCTTACCTATTCGATTACATTCTAAATGGGATTCAACCTTTGTCTACAAACACTTGATCTAATTATATTTTGATACCACCCCATCCCCTATGTCACCCATATACAGAGATACCTGTATATATTTGATCAATAATGTTGTTTATTTCAATTGACATTTACGTTTCACAAGTTACATGATGGTGATTATTTCAGCATTAACATTTCTATCTTATAAATGTAAACTTTGCCGTTTTTAAATACGATTCAACAATAACGACAGTTTCAGCAATTTATCACGAGAATTAGATAATTACCATGATTACACAGCCAAATACAACTCCCATAAATGTAATTAACATGATCTCACTATCGACTAGCTCCTTGAGGTAATTCCTGGAGTTCTAGTGTGTAGACGTGACCAGTAGAGTTCAACCGTGTCGGGTGTGAGGCAGTTACTCACCAACGGCATAGAGGAGGTCGCGCAATGTATCACGAATTGGCTGAATTGGAAATATCAACTGTTGGGAGCCGACTCAATGGTCCAATGGTAAAGCGTTCGCCTCGGAGCCAGAAGGTCCTGGGTTCGATCCTCGACGGGGTCGTGGATGCGCACTGCTGACGAGTCCCATACTAGGACGAAACAGCTGTCCAGTGCTTCCAGGTGATCAATGGTTGTCTGATTCACATCAATTCGTGATATCAAAATTGAATTAGACAGTTAACTATCTCTACAAACTCCCCTAATTGTAATTAACATGAGCTCACTAGTGACTAGCTCCTTGAGGTAATTCCTGGAGTTCTAGTGTGTAGACGTGACCAGTAGAGTTCAACCGTGTCGGGTGTGAGGCAATAACTCACTAATGGCATAGAGGAGGTCGCGCAATGTATCACGAATTGGCTGAATTGGAAATATCAACTGTTGGGAGCCGACTCAATGGTCCAATGGTAAAGCGTTCGCCTCGGAGCCAGAAGGTCCTGGGTTCGATCCCTGACGGGGTCGTGGATGCGCACTGCTGACGAGTCCCATACTAGGACGAAACAGCTGTCCAGTGCTTCCAGGTGATCAATGGTTGTCTGATTCACATCAATTCGTGATATCAAAATTGAATTAGACAGTTAACTATCTCTACAAACTCCCCTAATTGTAATTAACATGAGCTCACTAGTGACTAGCTCCTTGAGGTAATTCCTGGAGTTCTAGTGTGTAGACGTGACCAGTAGAGTTCAACCGTGTCGGGTGTGAGGCAAGTAACTCACCAATGGCATAGAGGAGGTCGCGCAATGTATCACGAATTGGCTGAATTGGAAATATCAACTGTTGGGAGCCGACTCAATGGTCCAATGGTAAAGCGTTCGCCTCGGAGCCAGAAGGTCCTGGGTTCGATCCTCGACGGGGTCGTGGATGCGCACTGCTGACGAGTCCCATACTAGGACGAAACAGCTGTCCAGTGCTTCCAGGTGATCAATGGTTGTCTGATTCACATCAATTCGTGATATCAAAATTGAATTAGACAGTTAACTATCTCTACAAACTCCCCTAATTGTAATTAACATGAGCTCACTAGTGACTAGCTCCTTGAGGTAATTCCTGGAGTTCTAGTGTGTAGACGTGACCAGTAGAGTTCAACCGTGTCGGGTGTGAGGCAGTAACTCACCAACGGCATAGAGGAGGTCGCGCAATGTATCACGAATTGGCTGAATTGGAAATATCAACTGTTGGGAGCCGACTCAATGGTCCAATGGTAAAGCGTTCGCCTCGGAGCCAGAAGGTCCTGGGTTCGATCCTCGACGGGGTCGTGGATGCGCACTGCTGACGAGTCCCATACTAGGACGAAACAGCTGTCCAGTGCTTCCAGGTGATCAATGGTTGTCTGATTCACATCAATTCGTGATATCAAAATTGAATTAGACAGTTAACTATCTCTACAAACTCCCCTAATTGTAATTAACATGAGCTCACTAGTGACTAGCTCCTTGAGGTAATTCCTGGAGTTCTAGTGTGTAGACGTGACCAGTAGAGTTCAACCGTGTCGGGTGTGAGGCAATAACTCACTAATGGCATAGAGGAGGTCGCGCAATGTATCACGAATTGGCTGAATTGGAAATATCAACTGTTGGGAGCCGACTCAATGGTCCAATGGTAAAGCGTTCGCCTCGGAGCCAGAAGGTCCTGGGTTCGATCCCTGACGGGGTCGTGGATGCGCACTGCTGACGAGTCCCATACTAGGACGAAACAGCTGTCCAGTGCTTCCAGGTGATCAATGGTTGTCTGATTCACATCAATTCGTGATATCAAAATTGAATTAGACAGTTAACTATCTCTACAAACTCCCCTAATTGTAATTAACATGAGCTCACTAGTGACTAGCTCCTTGAGGTAATTCCTGGAGTTCTAGTGTGTAGACGTGACCAGTAGAGTTCAACCGTGTCGGGTGTGAGGCAGTTACTTACCAATGGCATAGAGGAGGTCGCGCAATGTATCACGAATTGGCTGAATTGGAAATATCAACTGTTGGGAGCCGACTCAATGGTCCAATGGTAAAGCGTTCGCCTCGGAGCCAGAAGGTCCTGGGTTCGATCCTCGACGGGGTCGTGGATGCGCACTGCTGACGAGTCCCATACTAGGACGAAACAGCTGTCCAGTGCTTCCAGGTGATCAATGGTTGTCTGATTCACATCAATTCGTGATATCAAAATTGAATTAGACAGTTAACTATCTCTACAAACTCCCCTAATTGTAATTAACATGAGCTCACTAGTGACTAGCTCCTTGAGGTAATTCCTGGAGTTCTAGTGTGTAGACGTGACCAGTAGAGTTCAACCGTGTCGGGTGTGACGCAGTAACTCACCAACGGCATAGAGGAGGTCGCGCAATGTATCACGAATTGGCTGAATTGGAAATATCAACTGTTGGGAGCCGACTCAATGGTCCAATGGTAAAGCGTTCGCCTCGGAGCCAGAAGGTCCTGGGTTCGATCCTCGACGGGGTCGTGGATGCGCACTGCTGACGAGTCCCATACTAGGACGAAACAGCTATCCAGTGCCTCCAGGTGATCTATGGTTTTCTGTATATTAATACTTTATATATTTGTTCATGTCCTTATCGAATAAACTATTTTTTGGATAACATGAACTTTTG
>JALJAT010000208.1:0-10000 GCA_034768735.1 Schistosoma mekongi | reverse complement strand
TATTATTATTATTATTATTATTATTATTATTATTATTATTATTATTATTATTATTATTATTATTATTATTATTATTATTATTATTATTATTATTATTATTATTATTATTATTATTATTATTATTATTATTATTATTATTATTATTATTATTATTATTATTATTATTATTATTATTATTATTATTATTATTATTATTATTATTCTGTACAAAGTTAGTGTTATTTTTTTTAAATATGTATTTCAATGGTGGAGTAAGAATAATCTTAATAATTTTTAGATTGTTTGATTTTCAAGACATTTGAAACAATTAAGGTTAATCAAATATATTGCTTATTTACTCTTAAACACAATTAATTGTTCGTTGTCCTTTTTATCAGTAGATCATCAAGCATATACATTAATATTAAAGAACGTGTTAGTTAAACGCTGGCAAATATACACGCATATGGTAAATGCTTAAGAAAATAAATGTCACCTTGTGTTGATTCATATGACTGATTGTGATTTAAGGTCCTAAAAAATTTCCCATTCGAAAGGTACGAAATGTATATTTTGTCGTTTTTAAATACGATTCAACAATAACCATAGTTTCAGCAATTTATCACCAGAATTCATAACTACGATGATTACACAGCCAACGTCAACTTGCTTGGAGTAGGCTAACAGTAGACGCAATAACATGTGAACCGAATCCCTTCATGATTATTATTATTCACCCCATTAGGAAAAGTGGTAATATTTTTCATTAACGAATAGTTGTATGTACCCTCCTAAAGCCAGTGATTTGGAATCCAATTATTGTTAATTACTCATTGGACAAATTGATTATAGGGCGTAGGCTGGGAAAGTTGACAAGATGGGGGGAGTGGGATAGTTTGCTAAATAATGTATTCATACAAATAGTCAGTGTCTTGAAATCAGTGAATTTAATTCAAATACTATTAATTCCTGATTGGACAAATCAAGACAGTGGGGTAGACTAGAGAAATTAGGGGTGGCTGATAAAAATTGTTGTGTAGTAAAAGACCATAATTTTACATGGGTAACATTAGGGTGGGTTGACAAGTAGAAAATTGCTATTCTACGTAAATGATATTGACTAAGTAAAACTGTGAAATGGGAGGTGGGTGGTGGGAATGGGAGTAATAATTATAGGTAGGACTACAAACAACCTAAAATGACATAGGCGATAGCTATGCGGGTCAAGAGGCCTAATACGAAGAGGTGAATACAGAGAGGTACGTTCAACCCCTTCTCTGCCATGGCCGACGTAAGGAGTCATGAAACCGGGGATCTCCACCGAAATAATACAAACGATTTAATTTGATTAATGCATATTTTCTTCCTCTCTTTATGTGCATTTCTATATTAAAGTCTACCCTATCCAAATACACTATTTGTTCAAAAATAACATATAATAATAATAATAATAATAATAATAATAATAATAATAATAATAATTATTATTATTATTATTATTATTATTATTATTATTATTATTATTATTATTATTATTGCAAATAATAATCAAGGTACACAGAATGAATTGAATATCACTCAATCTCTTCCTACTTTTAGGTGACTTTACAGAAATTTAAGACCGAATAAATGAACTGAATACAATGCTTTCTATTATTGTGATTGTTACTATTCGACGAATCTTGACTATCACTCACTACATTTTGCAATCTCTTACCTATTCGATTACATTCTAAATGGGATTCAACCTTTGTCTACAAACACTGGATCTAATTGTATTTTGCGACCACGCCATCCCCTATGTCACCCATATACAGAGATACCTGTATATATTGATAATAATGTTGTTTATTTCAATGCTTACATTTGTATGTAATAAATAACCGGAAGACAAATTTCTATCAATTATCCCTGATATATAAATGATTTAGATCGGCTTCAGAAATGGATATTTTGGTTACTAAGAATTTTAAACTTATAAATGCATAACCTGATGAGCTGGGAAAATGACAAGATGGGGGGAGTAGATAGTTTGCTAAACCTATGTATTCATACAAATATTCATTGTCTTGAAATGCAGTGAATTGAAATTCAAATACTATTAATTCCTGATTGGACAAATCAAGACAGTGGGTAGACTAGAGAAATTAGGGTGGCTGATAAAAATTGTTGTGTAGTAAAAGACCATAATTTTACATGGGTAACATTAGGGTGGGTGAAAAGTATGAAATGCATCTATCGTTAGAATGATATTGACTAAGTAAACTGTGAAATGGGAGGTGGTGGTGGGGAATGGTGAGTAATAATTATAGGTTAGACTCAAACAACCTAAAATGACATAGGCGATAGCTATGCGGGTCAAGAGGCCAGAATACAGAAGAGGTGAATACAGAAGAGGTGAATACAGAAGAGGTACGTTCAACCCCTTCTCCTGCCATGGCCGACGTAAGATCACATGAAACCGATCTCACCTAAATCATACAACGATTTAATTGATTTATGCATATTTTTCTTCCTCTCTTTATGTGCATTTCTAGTAGTTAAAGTCGACCCGATCCAGAATACCACTCTGGTTCAAAAATAACATATAATAATAATAATAATAATAATAATAATAATAATAATAATAATAATAATAATTATTATTATTATTATTATTATTATTATTATTATTATGATTATTATATTATTGCCAACTAATAATCACGTACACAGCATTGATTGAATAGTCACTCAATCTACTTCCAATTTTATTACTTACAACATTTAGTTACCGAATAAATGAACTGAACTACAAAGCTTTCATTCTGTTAGTGTTACTATTCGACGAATCGTGACTTATCATCACTACATTTCTGCAATCTATGACATATTCCCGATTACATTCTAAATGGGATTCAAACCTTGTCCTACAAACACCTTGATCTCATTGTATTTTGCGACCACGCCATCCCCTATGTAACCATATACAGAGAGACCTGTATATATTTGATTTCATGTTGTTAATTTCAATGCTTACATTGGTATTTTAATAAAGAACGGAAGACAAAATTTCATCAATATCCTGCATATCTAAAGATGTTAGACGGCTTCAAAACTGATATTTTGGTACTACAATTTTAAAACTAGAAATGCATAAAACCGATGAGCTGGGAAAATTGACAAGATGGGGGGAGTAGGATAGTTTGATAAATAATGAGTCATACAACTAGTCATGTCTTGAAATCAGTGACTTACTTCAAATACTATGAATGCCTGTGGACAAATCAAGGGACAGTGGGTTAGCTAGAGAAATTAGGGTGGCTGATAAAAATTGTTGTGTAGTACAAGACCATAATTTACATGGGTAACATTGAGGGTGGTTGACAAGTAGAAATGCATTCTACGTAGCCTGTATTGGACAAGTAAAACTGTGAAGGTGAAGGTGGTGGTGGGGAATGGTGAGTAATAATTTAGGTTAGAACAAAAACCTAAAATGAAATAGGCGATAAGCTATGCGGGTCAAGAGGCCAGCATACAGAAGAGAGTGAAGACAGAAAGAGGTACCGTTCAACCCCTTACCTGCAATGGCCGACGTAAGATCCATGAAAAACCGATCTCACCTAAAATCATTACAAACGATTTAATTTGATTAATGCATATTTTTTTCTCTCTTAGCGATGCATGGCGATTAATTCAAAGTCTCACCCTATCAAATAACCACTCTTGTTCAAAAATACATTATAATAATAGGAATATATAAATATATTTGTAATAATAATTTATAACTAATTATTTATTGGTACTATAATTAGTGTTTAATGTTATTGCTATTTATTGATTTATATTATTGCAAATAATAATCAAAGGTTACACAGAATGAATGAATAGCACCTCATCTCTGCCTACTTGTATGACTTTAAACTTGTAAGGACCGACTAGAAACTGAATACAATGCTTTCTATTATTGTTATTGTTACTATTCGACGACTATGGACTTCTCCCTCACTACATTTGGACATCTCTTACATTCGATTACATTCTAAATGGGATTCAAACCTTGTCTACAAACACTTGATCTAATTGTATTTTGCGGACCACGCTCATCCCCTATGTCACCCATATACAGAGATAATGTATATATCTTGATTAATAATTGTGGTTATTCAAATGCTACATTTTGGATTACTAAATAACCGGAAGACAAAATGTCTATCCAATTATCATGATATCTAAATGATGTTAGATCGGCTTCAGAACTGGTATTTGTTACTACTAATTGGTTTAAACTTATAAAATGATAACCGGATGAGCGGGAGGGAAAATTGACAAGATGGGGGGAGTAGGATAGTTTTGCTAAATAAGGTATTTCATCAAATATTCATGTCTTGAAATCAGTGAATTTAATTCAAATACTATTAATTACTGATGGACAAAACAAGAACAGGGGGTAGACTAGAGAAATAGGGTGGTGATTAAAAATTGTTGTGTAGTAAAAGACCATAATTTCTTACATGGGTAACATTTAGTGGGTTGGACCAGTATGAAATGCATTATACGTAGATGATATTGATAAGTAAAACTGTGACAAAGGGGAGGTGGTGGTGGGGAATGGTGAGTAAATTATCGGGTAGGACTCAAACAACCTAAAATGAAATAGGCGCATAGCTATGAGGGTCAAGAGGCAAAGACTACAGAAGAGGTGTGAATACAAAGAGGTCGGTCAACCTTTGCTCGCCATGGCCGACGTAAGATCCATGAAACCGACTCCACCTAAATCATACGACGAGTTTAATTTGAGTAATGATATTTTTCGGCCTCTTTTAGTTGCATTTCGATAATTCAAGCTACCCTATCCAAATACCCCACTCGTTCAAAAATCAATATTAATATCGTAATAATCATAAATAATATTTGTAATAATAATTATAAGAAGTATTAGTGTGACTATATTATTTGTTAATGTTATTGTTCTTATTATGATTATTCTTGCAAATAATAATCAATTGGTTAACCAAGGACTGAATTGGACTCTCACTCAATCTCTTCCTACTTATTGACTTTCAACATGTTAAGGCCGAATAATATGAACTGAATACAATGCTTTCTATATTGTTATTGTTACTATTCGACGAATCTTGGGACTATCACTCACTACCATTTTGCAATCTGTACTCTTGATTAAATTCTAAAGGGATTCCAACCTTTGTCTACAAACACTTGATCTAATTGTATTTTTGCGACCACGCCACCCTATGGTCACCCATCTACAGGATACCTGGATATATTTGATTAATAATGTTTGTTTTTTCAATGCGTACATTTGATTAATAATAACCGGAAGACAAAACTTTCTATCCAATATCCCTGATATCTAAATGAGTTAGATCGGATTCAGGAACTGGAATTTGGGTTACTACTAATGTTAAACTTATAAATGCTAAACCTGAGAGCTGGGAAAATTGACAAGATGGGGGGAGTAGGATAGTTTTGCAAATTAATGTATTCATACAAATATTCTGTCTTGAATCAGTGAATGTTAATTAAATTACTATTAATTCCTGTTGGACAAATCAAAGGAAAGGGGGTAGGAATAGAGAAAATTAGGGTGGCTGATCAAAATTGTTGGTAGTAAAAAGACAATAATTTACTTATGGGTAACATTTAGGGGGGTGTTGACAAAGATATGAAATGCATTCTACGTAGAATGGATTATTGACTAGTAAAAAACTGTGAATAGGGGGTGGTAGTGGGGAATGGTGAGTAATAATTATAGGTTAGACTCAAACAACTAAAATGGACCTAGGCGATAGCCTATGCGGGGCAAGAGCCCAGGACTGTGAAGACAGAAGAAGTACGTTCAACCCTTCTCTGCATGGCCGAGTAAGATACATGAAACGATCCCACCTAAAGCATACGACCGCTTTAATTGATTACTGCATATTTCTCTCCTCTCTTTATATGCATTTCTAATCAAGGGTCTACCCTATCCAAATACCACTCTGTTTTCAAAAAAAACTATATGAATAATAATAATAATATTATAATAATAATAATACTAATAATAATATTCTTATTAGTATTTATTATTGTACTATAATTATTGTTATGTTATTGCTGTTATTATTATTATTATTCAAAATAATTAATCAAGTACACAGAATGAATTGAATATCACTCATCTTTCCTACTTTTATTGACTTTACAACATTTTAAGACCGAATAAATGAACTGAATACAATGCTTTCTATTATTGTTATTGTTACTATTCGAACGAATCGTGAAATATCATCACTGACATTTTGCAATCTCTTACCTATTCGATTACATTTCTAAAAATGGGATTCAACCTTTGTCTACAAACACTTGATCTAATTGTATTTTGCTACCACGCCATCCCCTATGTCACCCATACACATATAGATACCTGTATATATTTGATTAATAATGTTGTTTATTTCAATGCTTACATTTGTATTTAATAAATAACCGGAAGACAAATTTCTATCCAATTATCCCTGATATCTAAATGATGTTAGATCGGCTTCAGAACTGGATATTTTGGTTACTACTAATTTTAACTTATAAATGTATAAACCTGATGAGCTGGAAAATTGACAAGATGGGGGGAGTGGGATAGTTTGCTAAATAATGTATTCATACAAATATTCATTGTCTTGAAATCAGTGAATTTAATTCAAAGACTATTAATTCCTGATTGGACAAATCAAGACAGTGGGTAGACTAGAGAAATTAGGGGGCTGACCTAAAAATTGTGTGAGTTAAAAGACCATTAATTTTACAATGGGTAACATTAGGGTGGGTTGACAAGTATGAAATGCATTCTACGTAGAATGATATTGACTAAGTAAAACTGTGAAATGGGAGGTGGTGGTGGGGAATGGTGAGTAATAATTATAGGTTAGACTCAAACAACCTAAAATGACATAGGCGATAGCTATGCGGGTCAAGAGGCCAGGAACTGTGAATACAGAAGAAGTACGTTCAACCCTTCTCCTGCCATGGCCGACGTAAGATCCATGAACCGATCTCCACCTAAATCATACGACGATTTAATTTGATTAATGCTATTTTTCTTCCTCTCTTTATGTGCATTTCTATAATTCAAGTCTACCCTATCCAAATACCACTCTTGTTCAAAAATACATATAATAATAATAATAATAATAATAATAATAATAATAATAATAATAATATTATTATTATTATTATTATTATTATTATTATTATTATTATTATTATTATTATTATTATTATTATTATTGCAAATAATAATCAAGGTACACAGAATGAATTGAATATCACTCAATCTCTCCTACTTTTATTGACTTTACAACATTTTAAGACCGAATAAATGAACTGAATACAATGCTTTCTATTATTGTTATTGTTACTATTCGACGAATCTTGACTATCACTCACTACATTTTGCAATCTCTTACTATCGAGACATTCGTAAATGGGATCAACCTTTGTCTACAAACACTTGATCTAATTGTATTTTGCGACCAACGCCATCCCCTATGTCACCCATATACAGAGATTCAGTAGATATTTGATTAATAATGTTGTTTATTTCAAATGATTACATGTGTATTTAATAAATAACCGGAAGACAAATTTCTATCCAATTATCCCTGATATCTAAATGATGTTAGATCGGCTTCAGAACTGGATATTTTGGTTCTACTAATTTTACGACTTATAAAGTTAACCTGATTAGCTGGAAAATTGACAAGATGGGGGGAGTGGGATAGTTTGCTAATAATGTATTCATACAAATATTCATTGTCTTGAAATCAGTGAATTTAATTCAAATACTATTAATTCCTGATTGGACAAATCAAGACAGGGGTAGACTAGAGAAATTAGGTGGCTGATAAAAATTGTTGTGTAGTAAAAGACCATAATTTTACATGGGTAACATTTAGGGTGGGTTGACAAGTATGAAATTGCATTATACCGTAGAATGATATTGACTAAGTAAAACTGTGAAATGGGAGGTGGTGGTGGGGAATGGTGAGTAATAATTATAGGTTAGACTCAAACAACCTAAAATGACATAGGCGATAGCTATGCGGGTCAAGAGGCCAGAATACAGAAGAGGTGAATACAGAAGAGGAGTTCAACCCCTTCTCCTGCCATGGCCGACGTAAGATCCATGAACCGATCTCCACCTAAATCATACGACGATTTAATTTGATTAATGCATATTCTCTTCCTCTCTTTATGTGCATTTCTATAATTCAAGTCTACCCTATCCAAATACCACTCTTGTTCAAAAATACATATAATAATAATAATAATAATAATAATAATAATAATAATAATAATAATAATATTATTATTATTATTATTATTATTATTATTATTATTATTATTATTATTATTATTGCAAATAATAATCAAGGTACACAGAATGAATTGAATATCACTCAATCTCTCCTACTTTTATTGACTTTACAAATTTTAAGACCGAATAAATGAACTGAATACAGTGCTTTCTATATGTTATGTTATCTATTCGACGAATCTTGACTATCACTCACTACATTTTGCAATCTCTTAAATAGTCGATACATTTAAAAGGGATTAAACATTTGTTAAAAAACTTGATCTAATGGTATGTTGCTACCACGCATCCCTATGTCACCCAAACATATAGATACCTGTATATTTGATTAATAATGGTGTGTATGTGAATGCGTAATGTATTGTAATAAATAACCGGAAGACAAAATTTTCTATCCAATTATCCCTGATATCTAAATGATGTTAGATCGCTTCAGAACGGGATATTTTGGTTACTACTAATTTTAAACGTATAAATGATAACCTGAGAGCTGGGAAAATGACAAGATGGGGGGAGTAGGATAGTTTGCTAAATAATGTATTCATACAAATATTCATTGTCTTGAAATCAGTGAATTTAATTCAAATACTATTAATTCCTGATTGGACAAATCAAGACAGGGGTAGACTAGAGAAATTAGGGTGGCTGATAAAAATTGTTGTGTAGTAAAAGACCATAATTTTACATGGGTAACATTTAGGGTGGGTTGACAAGTTGAAATGCATTCTACGTAGAATGATCTTGACTAAGTAAAACTGTGAAAGGGAGGTGGTGGTGGGGAATGGTGAGTAATAATTATAGGTTAGACTCAAACAATCTACATGACATAGGCGATAGCTTGCGGGCACGAGGGCCGAACTGGAATACGAAGACGTACGTTCAACCCCTTCTCTGCCATGGCCGACGTAAGATCCATGAGTGTGTGAAAACGGATTTCCACCCCGACTCCCTTACGACGATTAATTTGATTAATGCATATTTCTCTGCCTCTCTTGATGTTGCATTTCTATAATTCAAGTCTACCCTATCCAATACCACTCTTGTTCAAAAATACCTTATGATACTAATAATAATAATAATAATAATAATAATATAATAATAATTATTATTATTATTATTATTATTATTATTATTATTATTATTATTATTATTATTATTATTATTATTGCAAATTTTAATAATCAAGGTACACCGAAGGAAGTTAATATTTCACTCAATCTCTTCTACTTTTATTGACTTTACAACATTTTAAGACCGAATAAATGAACTGAATACAATGCTTTCTATTATTGTTATTGTTACTATTCGAGAATCTGGCCAGCCCTCACTACATTTTGCAATCTCTTACCTATTCGATTACATTTAAATGGGAACCTTCAACTTGTTCTAAAACACTTGATACTAATTGATTTTGCTACCCGCCATCCCCTATGTCACCCATGAACATATAGATACCTGGAGATATTGATTAATAGATGTTGTTTATTGAATGCTCCATTTTGTCTTTAATTAAATAACCGAGACAAACTTTCTATCGCAAATTATCCTGATATCTAAATGATGTTAGATCCGCTTCAGAAGGGAGATTTTGGTTACTACTCAATTTTAAAGTAGAAATGTATAACCTGATGAGAGGGAAAATGACAAGATGGGGGGAGTAGGATAGTT
>JALJAT010000207.1:0-29914 GCA_034768735.1 Schistosoma mekongi | reverse complement strand
GTACACATACAAGTATAATGCTAATTGACCTGACCTCGGAATCAGACGTGATTACCCGCTAGAACTTAATCATACACTAGCGGAGGAAAAAGAAACTAACAGGATCTCCCTAGTAACTGCGAGTGAACAGGGGATTAATCCCAACACCGCAGCCTACGGTCCTTTGATCGTAGGCAATGTGGTGTTTTTAGGTTGGCTTCAGGCATTACTGCGCTAACACCAAGTCCCGCATTGAGTAACGGCTTACCGTCCGGCCCATAGATGGTAAAGCCCGGGGGGTGGAGACCATGTATGACAGTTTTTGCTCTGACTACCCGTTGAGTCGGGTTGTTGTGAATGCAGCCCAAAGTGTGTTATACTCCATCCAAGGCTACATACTTACACGATTTCCGATAGCAACAAGTACCGTGAGGGAAATTGAAAAGTACATTTGAAGAGAAGTAAAACAGTGTCGTGACAACGGCGGGTGATCAGGTGAATGCCTCTGACCCGGCGTGGAGGCTCACCATTGCACCTCGGTGGGTTTGAAAACTCGCGACAACCCGATCGGGTCGCGTCGGGCGTGTAGTTTTGTCAGTGGGGAGGCCTCACGGTCCTCCCTTTAATTACAACATGATCTATCAGGTAATCAGTCCGGGATCACTCACACATCAATCTCTCCCCTCTCCACCTACTCAGATCACCACAACCTAAACTCCTTCACATCACTCACCTACTCTCCATCTCTTCATCACACTCATCAACGTCAATCACACTAAACTAACGCTAACACTCTAAACACATTAGGCATAAAAACTACCTGGCCAAATTCATCCTCACACATCACTGCACTATCACACACATCACTCTCACGTCCTTCACATAGACTTCTTCATAAAACAACTAGTCCAGTCAAAAACAACGCCCATCATCATTTCCACATCCCAATATAGCAAACACATTGCCACTTCAATATATGTCCAATGCCAAGTGATCCTTTAGCATGCCTGGGATCCATGTTTCCACACATCTCACTGAAACACACACACACACTCTCTCTCTTTTATAAATTGCACGCTCACTCTCCCACTCACTATCTCTCCATCTCTTCCTCGATACCACCTCAGAGCACAGATTAGTCAATCACATATCTTTCGCTATCACTGCGTCTCCCCTCTCATACTACACTACACTCAGCACATCATTATCCTGTGAATTCACTAACCTCCCGTACGTGTTCATTTTGTCACTATTGCAAAATTTCACCTATCCATGCATACTATGATCATGTTAATGCCACACCACTTGCATACCAAACATTCTCACAATCACTACATGAATATGCATGATAGAACAAATCGAGTGTCCACATGGGACTAATCGATCGAAGAATATTGTATTGTGACGATAATAGAAGATGTCATTGTGCAAAGTCAGTCTGGTCAGGGGTTGAGCCGATGTAATGTGAGAATGTGCAAATTCAATGTGGAGCGTACATTAAAGTCTAGTGACTACATACGGTGATGATTTAATGAGTAGTACTATAACGTGGATAATCTGGCAACAATTAAATGGATATGGTGACATTTGTGCTACAAACAATTGGTGATATGTTGAGATAGTGGTAAGCAATAATTTATTGACGAGTATTAGGAGATAAAGAAGGTTATTGTTGAAATATATTCGAATAGGTGGTAAATTGGTGTGAATTTGCAGAGAGGTGTTTTTATCCCTGTAGTTATTGGAATAACCAGACGGTATACTGATAGTGGTGCTTAAACTTACCTGGCGCCGGGTTCAGGGTGATCAGGAATGCTCTGACCCCGGTGGAGGCTCACCATTGCACCTCGGTGGGTTGAAACTCGCGACGAACCTATCGGTGCGTCGGGCGTGGAGTTTTGTCAGTGGGGAGCCTCACGGTCCGCCCTTTAATTACGAACATAGTCTATCAGGTAATCATCCTGCATCACTCACCAATCATCTCTCCCCCTCTCCACCTACTCATATCACCACAACTAACTCACTTCACATCACCTCACCTACTCTCCATCTCTTCATCACTACTCATCACGTCAATCACACTAACTAACGCTAACAACTCTACACACATTTATGCATAAAACTACCTTCGCCAAATTCATCCTCACACATCACATGCACTCTCACACACATCACTCTCACGTCATTCACATAGCACTTCTCATCAACCAACTAGTCCATTCAAAACACGCCCATCATCATTTACACTATCCCACTATCATCAACCACATTGCCACTTCACTATATGTCCAATTCCACGTGAATACTTTAGCATTGCCGGCATCCATTGTTTCCCACACATCTCACTGAAAACACACACACACACACTCTCTCTCTTTTTAAATTGCACGCTCACTCTCCCACTCACTAGTCTCTCATCTCTTCCTCAGACACACACTCATGCACAGATATCAATCACAATCTTTCGCTATCACTGTCTCCCCCTCTCATACTACACTACACTCAGCACATCATTAATCCTGTTGAATTCACTAACTCCCGTACGTGTTCATTTTGTCACTATTGCAAAATTTCACCTATCCAATGCATACTATTATCCATGTTAATGCCACACCACTTGCATACAAAAGCATTCTCACAATCTACTACATGAATATGCATGATAGAACAAATCGAAGTGTACCACATGGGACTATATCGATCGAAGAATATTGTATTGAACGATAATAGAAGATGTCCCTTGTGCAATAGTCAGTCTGTCATTGTTTGAAGCCGATGTAAGTGATCATGTGCAAATAAATGTGGAGCTTGAACATTAAGTCTAGTGAATAATAAGTGTGAGATTTAATGAGTAGTATATAACGTGGATAATCTGGCAACAATGAAATGGATATGGTGACATTTGTGCTACAAATCAATTGGTGATATGTATGAGATAGTGGTAAGCAATAATTTATTGACGAGTATTAGGAGATAAAGAAGGTTATTGTTGAGAATATATTCGAATAGGTGGTAAATTGGTGTTAATTTGCAGAGAGAGGTGTTTTATTGCTGAGTTATTGGAAATAACCAGACGGTATACTGATAGGTGGTGCTTAAACTTACCTGGCGCCGGGTTCAGGGTGATCAGGAATGCTCTGACCCCGGGTGGAGGCTCACCATTGCACCTCGGTGGGTTGAAACTCGCGACGAACCCTAATCGGGTGCGCTCGGGCGTGTAGTTTTTGTCAGTGGGGAGGCCTCACGGTCCTCCCTTTAATTACGAACATAGTCTATCAGGTAATCAGTCCTGCATCACTCACACAATCAATCTCTCCCCTCTCCACCTACTCATATCACCACAACTAAACTCACTTCACATCACCTCACCTACTCTCCATCTCTTCATCACTACTCATCAACGTCAATCACACTAAACTAACGCTAACAACTCTACAACACATTTATGCATAAAACTACCTTCGCCAAATTCATCCTCACACATCACATGCACTCTCACACACATCACTCTCACGTCATTCACATAGCACTTCTCATCAACCAACTAGTCCATTCAAAACAACGCCCATCATCATTTACACTATCCCACTATCATCAACCACATTGCCACTTCACTATATGTCCAATTCCACGTGAATACTTTAGCATTGCCGGCATCCATTGTTTCCACACATCTCACTGAAACACACACACACACACTCTCTCTCTTTTTAAATTGCACGCTCACTCTCCCACTCACTATCTCTCCATCTCTTCCTCATACACACACTCATGCACAGATTATCAATCACAATCTTTCGCTATCACTGTCTCCCCCTCTCATACTACACTACACTCAGCACATCATTAATCCTGTTGAATTCACTAACTCCCGTACGTGTTCATTTTGTCACTATTGCAAAATTTCACCTATCCAATGCATACTATTATCCATGTTAATGCCACACCACTTGCATACAAAAGCATTCTCACAATCTACTACATGAATATGCATGATAGAACAAATCGAAGTGTACCACATGGGACTATATCGATCGAAGAATATTGTATTGAACGATAATAGAAGATGTCCCTTGTGCAATAGTCAGTCTGTCATTGTTTGAAGCCGATGTAAGTGATCATGTGCAAATAAATGTGGAGCTTGAACATTAAGTCTAGTGAATAATAAGTGTGAGATTTAATGAGTAGTATATAACGTGGATAATCTGGCAACAATGAAATGGATATGGTGACATTTGTGCTACAAATCAATTGGTGATATGTATGAGATAGTGGTAAGCAATAATTTATTGACGAGTATTAGGAGATAAAGAAGGTTATTGTTGAGAATATATTCGAATAGGTGGTAAATTGGTGTTAATTTGCAGAGAGGTGTTTTATTGCTGAGTTATTGGAAATAACCAGACGGTATACTGATAGGTGGTGCTTAAACTTACCTGGCGCCGGGTTCAGGGTGATCAGGAATGCTCTGACCCCGGGTGGAGGCTCACCATTGCACCTCGGTGGGTTGAAACTCGCGACGAACCCTAATCGGGTGCGCTCGGGCGTGTAGTTTTTGTCAGTGGGGAGGCCTCACGGTCCTCCCTTTAATTACGAACATAGTCTATCAGGTAATCAGTCCTGCATCACTCACACAATCAATCTCTCCCCTCTCCACCTACTCATATCACCACAACTAAACTCACTTCACATCACCTCACCTACTCTCCATCTCTTCATCACTACTCATCAACGTCAATCACACTAAACTAACGCTAACAACTCTACAACACATTTATGCATAAAACTACCTTCGCCAAATTCATCCTCACACATCACATGCACTCTCACACACATCACTCTCACGTCATTCACATAGCACTTCTCATCAACCAACTAGTCCATTCAAAACAACGCCCATCATCATTTACACTATCCCACTATCATCAACCACATTGCCACTTCACTATATGTCCAATTCCACGTGAATACTTTAGCATTGCCGGCATCCATTGTTTCCACACATCTCACTGAAACACACACACACACACTCTCTCTCTTTTTAAATTGCACGCTCACTCTCCCACTCACTATCTCTCCATCTCTTCCTCATACACACACTCATGCACAGATTATCAATCACAATCTTTCGCTATCACTGTCTCCCCCTCTCATACTACACTACACTCAGCACATCATTAATCCTGTTGAATTCACTAACTCCCGTACGTGTTCATTTTGTCACTATTGCAAAATTTCACCTATCCAATGCATACTATTATCCATGTTAATGCCACACCACTTGCATACAAAAGCATTCTCACAATCTACTACATGAATATGCATGATAGAACAAATCGAAGTGTACCACATGGGACTATATCGATCGAAGAATATTGTATTGAACGATAATAGAAGATGTCCCTTGTGCAATAGTCAGTCTGTCATTGTTTGAAGCCGATGTAAGTGATCATGTGCAAATAAATGTGGAGCTTGAACATTAAGTCTAGTGAATAATAAGTGTGAGATTTAATGAGTAGTATATAACGTGGATAATCTGGCAACAATGAAATGGATATGGTGACATTTGTGCTACAAATCAATTGGTGATATGTATGAGATAGTGGTAAGCAATAATTTATTGACGAGTATTAGGAGATAAAGAAGGTTATTGTTGAGAATATATTCGAATAGGTGGTAAATTGGTGTTAATTTGCAGAGAGGTGTTTTATTGCTGAGTTATTGGAAATAACCAGACGGTATACTGATAGGTGGTGCTTAAACTTACCTGGCGCCGGGTTCAGGGTGATCAGGAATGCTCTGACCCCGGGTGGAGGCTCACCATTGCACCTCGGTGGGTTGAAACTCGCGACGAACCCTAATCGGGTGCGCTCGGGCGTGTAGTTTTTGTCAGTGGGGAGGCCTCACGGTCCTCCCTTTAATTACGAACATAGTCTATCAGGTAATCAGTCCTGCATCACTCACACAATCAATCTCTCCCCTCTCCACCTACTCATATCACCACAACTAAACTCACTTCACATCACCTCACCTACTCTCCATCTCTTCATCACTACTCATCAACGTCAATCACACTAAACTAACGCTAACAACTCTACAACACATTTATGCATAAAACTACCTTCGCCAAATTCATCCTCACACATCACATGCACTCTCACACACATCACTCTCACGTCATTCACATAGCACTTCTCATCAACCAACTAGTCCATTCAAAACAACGCCCATCATCATTTACACTATCCCACTATCATCAACCACATTGCCACTTCACTATATGTCCAATTCCACGTGAATACTTTAGCATTGCCGGCATCCATTGTTTCCACACATCTCACTGAAACACACACACACACACTCTCTCTCTTTTTAAATTGCACGCTCACTCTCCCACTCACTATCTCTCCATCTCTTCCTCATACACACACTCATGCACAGATTATCAATCACAATCTTTCGCTATCACTGTCTCCCCCTCTCATACTACACTACACTCAGCACATCATTAATCCTGTTGAATTCACTAACTCCCGTACGTGTTCATTTTGTCACTATTGCAAAATTTCACCTATCCAATGCATACTATTATCCATGTTAATGCCACACCACTTGCATACAAAAGCATTCTCACAATCTACTACATGAATATGCATGATAGAACAAATCGAAGTGTACCACATGGGACTATATCGATCGAAGAATATTGTATTGAACGATAATAGAAGATGTCCCTTGTGCAATAGTCAGTCTGTCATTGTTTGAAGCCGATGTAAGTGATCATGTGCAAATAAATGTGGAGCTTGAACATTAAGTCTAGTGAATAATAAGTGTGAGATTTAATGAGTAGTATATAACGTGGATAATCTGGCAACAATGAAATGGATATGGTGACATTTGTGCTACAAATCAATTGGTGATATGTATGAGATAGTGGTAAGCAATAATTTATTGACGAGTATTAGGAGATAAAGAAGGTTATTGTTGAGAATATATTCGAATAGGTGGTAAATTGGTGTTAATTTGCAGAGAGGTGTTTTATTGCTGAGTTATTGGAAATAACCAGACGGTATACTGATAGGTGGTGCTTAAACTTACCTGGCGCCGGGTTCAGGGTGATCAGGAATGCTCTGACCCCGGGTGGAGGCTCACCATTGCACCTCGGTGGGTTGAAACTCGCGACGAACCCTAATCGGGTGCGCTCGGGCGTGTAGTTTTTGTCAGTGGGGAGGCCTCACGGTCCTCCCTTTAATTACGAACATAGTCTATCAGGTAATCAGTCCTGCATCACTCACACAATCAATCTCTCCCCTCTCCACCTACTCATATCACCACAACTAAACTCACTTCACATCACCTCACCTACTCTCCATCTCTTCATCACTACTCATCAACGTCAATCACACTAAACTAACGCTAACAACTCTACAACACATTTATGCATAAAACTACCTTCGCCAAATTCATCCTCACACATCACATGCACTCTCACACACATCACTCTCACGTCATTCACATAGCACTTCTCATCAACCAACTAGTCCATTCAAAACAACGCCCATCATCATTTACACTATCCCACTATCATCAACCACATTGCCACTTCACTATATGTCCAATTCCACGTGAATACTTTAGCATTGCCGGCATCCATTGTTTCCACACATCTCACTGAAACACACACACACACACTCTCTCTCTTTTTTAAATTGCACGCTCACTCTCCCACTCACTATCTCTCCATCTCTTCCTCATACACACACTCATGCACAGATTATCAATCACAATCTTTCGCTATCACTGTCTCCCCCTCTCATACTACACTACACTCAGCACATCATTAATCCTGTTGAATTCACTAACTCCCGTACGTGTTCATTTTGTCACTATTGCAAAATTTCACCTATCCAATGCATACTATTATCCATGTTAATGCCACACCACTTGCATACAAAAGCATTCTCACAATCTACTACATGAATATGCATGATAGAACAAATCGAAGTGTACCACATGGGACTATATCGATCGAAGAATATTGTATTGAACGATAATAGAAGATGTCCCTTGTGCAATAGTCAGTCTGTCATTGTTTGAAGCCGATGTAAGTGATCATGTGCAAATAAATGTGGAGCTTGAACATTAAGTCTAGTGAATAATAAGTGTGAGATTTAATGAGTAGTATATAACGTGGATAATCTGGCAACAATGAAATGGATATGGTGACATTTGTGCTACAAATCAATTGGTGATATGTATGAGATAGTGGTAAGCAATAATTTATTGACGAGTATTAGGAGATAAAGAAGGTTATTGTTGAGAATATATTCGAATAGGTGGTAAATTGGTGTTAATTTGCAGAGAGGTGTTTTATTGCTGAGTTATTGGAAATAACCAGACGGTATACTGATAGGTGGTGCTTAAACTTACCTGGCGCCGGGTTCAGGGTGATCAGGAATGCTCTGACCCCGGGTGGAGGCTCACCATTGCACCTCGGTGGGTTGAAACTCGCGACGAACCCTAATCGGGTGCGCTCGGGCGTGTAGTTTTTGTCAGTGGGGAGGCCTCACGGTCCTCCCTTTAATTACGAACATAGTCTATCAGGTAATCAGTCCTGCATCACTCACACAATCAATCTCTCCCCTCTCCACCTACTCATATCACCACAACTAAACTCACTTCACATCACCTCACCTACTCTCCATCTCTTCATCACTACTCATCAACGTCAATCACACTAAACTAACGCTAACAACTCTACAACACATTTATGCATAAAACTACCTTCGCCAAATTCATCCTCACACATCACATGCACTCTCACACACATCACTCTCACGTCATTCACATAGCACTTCTCATCAACCAACTAGTCCATTCAAAACAACGCCCATCATCATTTACACTATCCCACTATCATCAACCACATTGCCACTTCACTATATGTCCAATTCCACGTGAATACTTTAGCATTGCCGGCATCCATTGTTTCCACACATCTCACTGAAACACACACACACACACTCTCTCTCTTTTTTAAATTGCACGCTCACTCTCCCACTCACTATCTCTCCATCTCTTCCTCATACACACACTCATGCACAGATTATCAATCACAATCTTTCGCTATCACTGTCTCCCCCTCTCATACTACACTACACTCCACTCAGCACATCATTAATCCTGTTGAATTCACTAACTCCCGTACGTGTTCATTTTGTCACTATTGCAAAATTTCACCTATCCAATGCATACTATTATCCATGTTAATGCCACACCACTTGCATACAAAAGCATTCTCACAATCTACTACATGAATATGCATGATAGAACAAATCGAAGTGTACCACATGGGACTATATCGATCGAAGAATATTGTATTGAACGATAATAGAAGATGTCCCTTGTGCAATAGTCAGTCTGTCATTGTTTGAAGCCGATGTAAGTGATCATGTGCAAATAAATGTGGAGCTTGAACATTAAGTCTAGTGAATAATAAGTGTGAGATTTAATGAGTAGTATATAACGTGGATAATCTGGCAACAATGAAATGGATATGGTGACATTTGTGCTACAAATCAATTGGTGATATGTATGAGATAGTGGTAAGCAATAATTTATTGACGAGTATTA
Source organism: Schistosoma mekongi (assembly GCA_034768735.1). Taxonomy (NCBI): domain Eukaryota; kingdom Metazoa; phylum Platyhelminthes; class Trematoda; order Strigeidida; family Schistosomatidae; genus Schistosoma; species Schistosoma mekongi. Next base: position 20,302 of record JALJAT010000207.1, on the reverse strand, counting down.
GGAGATAAAGAAGGTTATTGTTGAGAATATATTCGAATAGGTGGTAAATTGGTGTTAATTTGCAGAGAGGTGTTTTATTGCTGAGTTATTGGAAATAACCAGACGGTATACTGATAGGTGGTGCTTAAACTTACCTGGCGCCGGGTTCAGGGTGATCAGGAATGCTCTGACCCCGGGTGGAGGCTCACCATTGCACCTCGGTGGGTTGAAACTCGCGACGAACCCTAATCGGGTGCGCTCGGGCGTGTAGTTTTTGTCAGTGGGGAGGCCTCACGGTCCTCCCTTTAATTACGAACATAGTCTATCAGGTAATCAGTCCTGCATCACTCACACAATCAATCTCTCCCCTCTCCACCTACTCATATCACCACAACTAAACTCACTTCACATCACCTCACCTACTCTCCATCTCTTCATCACTACTCATCAACGTCAATCACACTAAACTAACGCTAACAACTCTACAACACATTTATGCATAAAACTACCTTCGCCAAATTCATCCTCACACATCACATGCACTCTCACACACATCACTCTCACGTCATTCACATAGCACTTCTCATCAACCAACTAGTCCATTCAAAACAACGCCCATCATCATTTACACTATCCCACTATCATCAACCACATTGCCACTTCACTATATGTCCAATTCCACGTGAATACTTTAGCATTGCCGGCATCCATTGTTTCCACACATCTCACTGAAACACACACACACACACTCTCTCTCTTTTTAAATTGCACGCTCACTCTCCCACTCACTATCTCTCCATCTCTTCCTCATACACACACTCATGCACAGATTATCAATCACAATCTTTCGCTATCACTGTCTCCCCCTCTCATACTACACTACACTCAGCACATCATTAATCCTGTTGAATTCACTAACTCCCGTACGTGTTCATTTTGTCACTATTGCAAAATTTCACCTATCCAATGCATACTATTATCCATGTTAATGCCACACCACTTGCATACAAAAGCATTCTCACAATCTACTACATGAATATGCATGATAGAACAAATCGAAGTGTACCACATGGGACTATATCGATCGAAGAATATTGTATTGAACGATAATAGAAGATGTCCCTTGTGCAATAGTCAGTCTGTCATTGTTTGAAGCCGATGTAAGTGATCATGTGCAAATAAATGTGGAGCTTGAACATTAAGTCTAGTGAATAATAAGTGTGAGATTTAATGAGTAGTATATAACGTGGATAATCTGGCAACAATGAAATGGATATGGTGACATTTGTGCTACAAATCAATTGGTGATATGTATGAGATAGTGGTAAGCAATAATTTATTGACGAGTATTAGGAGATAAAGAAGGTTATTGTTGAGAATATATTCGAATAGGTGGTAAATTGGTGTTAATTTGCAGAGAGAGGTGTTTTATTGCTGAGTTATTGGAAATAACCAGACGGTATACTGATAGGTGGTGCTTAAACTTACCTGGCGCCGGGTTCAGGGTGATCAGGAATGCTCTGACCCCGGGTGGAGGCTCACCATTGCACCTCGGTGGGTTGAAACTCGCGACGAACCCTAATCGGGTGCGCTCGGGCGTGTAGTTTTTGTCAGTGGGGAGGCCTCACGGTCCTCCCTTTAATTACGAACATAGTCTATCAGGTAATCAGTCCTGCATCACTCACACAATCAATCTCTCCCCTCTCCACCTACTCATATCACCACAACTAAACTCACTTCACATCACCTCACCTACTCTCCATCTCTTCATCACTACTCATCAACGTCAATCACACTAAACTAACGCTAACAACTCTACAACACATTTATGCATAAAACTACCTTCGCCAAATTCATCCTCACACATCACATGCACTCTCACACACATCACTCTCACGTCATTCACATAGCACTTCTCATCAACCAACTAGTCCATTCAAAACAACGCCCATCATCATTTACACTATCCCACTATCATCAACCACATTGCCACTTCACTATATGTCCAATTCCACGTGAATACTTTAGCATTGCCGGCATCCATTGTTTCCACACATCTCACTGAAACACACACACACACACTCTCTCTCTTTTTAAATTGCACGCTCACTCTCCCACTCACTATCTCTCCATCTCTTCCTCATACACACACTCATGCACAGATTATCAATCACAATCTTTCGCTATCACTGTCTCCCCCTCTCATACTACACTACACTCAGCACATCATTAATCCTGTTGAATTCACTAACTCCCGTACGTGTTCATTTTGTCACTATTGCAAAATTTCACCTATCCAATGCATACTATTATCCATGTTAATGCCACACCACTTGCATACAAAAGCATTCTCACAATCTACTACATGAATATGCATGATAGAACAAATCGAAGTGTACCACATGGGACTATATCGATCGAAGAATATTGTATTGAACGATAATAGAAGATGTCCCTTGTGCAATAGTCAGTCTGTCATTGTTTGAAGCCGATGTAAGTGATCATGTGCAAATAAATGTGGAGCTTGAACATTAAGTCTAGTGAATAATAAGTGTGAGATTTAATGAGTAGTATATAACGTGGATAATCTGGCAACAATGAAATGGATATGGTGACATTTGTGCTACAAATCAATTGGTGATATGTATGAGATAGTGGTAAGCAATAATTTATTGACGAGTATTAGGAGATAAAGAAGGTTATTGTTGAGAATATATTCGAATAGGTGGTAAATTGGTGTTAATTTGCAGAGAGGTGTTTTATTGCTGAGTTATTGGAAATAACCAGACGGTATACTGATAGGTGGTGCTTAAACTTACCTGGCGCCGGGTTCAGGGTGATCAGGAATGCTCTGACCCCGGGTGGAGGCTCACCATTGCACCTCGGTGGGTTGAAACTCGCGACGAACCCTAATCGGGTGCGCTCGGGCGTGTAGTTTTTGTCAGTGGGGAGGCCTCACGGTCCTCCCTTTAATTACGAACATAGTCTATCAGGTAATCAGTCCTGCATCACTCACACAATCAATCTCTCCCCTCTCCACCTACTCATATCACCACAACTAAACTCACTTCACATCACCTCACCTACTCTCCATCTCTTCATCACTACTCATCAACGTCAATCACACTAAACTAACGCTAACAACTCTACAACACATTTATGCATAAAACTACCTTCGCCAAATTCATCCTCACACATCACATGCACTCTCACACACATCACTCTCACGTCATTCACATAGCACTTCTCATCAACCAACTAGTCCATTCAAAACAACGCCCATCATCATTTACACTATCCCACTATCATCAACCACATTGCCACTTCACTATATGTCCAATTCCACGTGAATACTTTAGCATTGCCGGCATCCATTGTTTCCACACATCTCACTGAAACACACACACACACACTCTCTCTCTTTTTAAATTGCACGCTCACTCTCCCACTCACTATCTCTCCATCTCTTCCTCATACACACACTCATGCACAGATTATCAATCACAATCTTTCGCTATCACTGTCTCCCCCTCTCATACTACACTACACTCAGCACATCATTAATCCTGTTGAATTCACTAACTCCCGTACGTGTTCATTTTGTCACTATTGCAAAATTTCACCTATCCAATGCATACTATTATCCATGTTAATGCCACACCACTTGCATACAAAAGCATTCTCACAATCTACTACATGAATATGCATGATAGAACAAATCGAAGTGTACCACATGGGACTATATCGATCGAAGAATATTGTATTGAACGATAATAGAAGATGTCCCTTGTGCAATAGTCAGTCTGTCATTGTTTGAAGCCGATGTAAGTGATCATGTGCAAATAAATGTGGAGCTTGAACATTAAGTCTAGTGAATAATAAGTGTGAGATTTAATGAGTAGTATATAACGTGGATAATCTGGCAACAATGAAATGGATATGGTGACATTTGTGCTACAAATCAATTGGTGATATGTATGAGATAGTGGTAAGCAATAATTTATTGACGAGTATTAGGAGATAAAGAAGGTTATTGTTGAGAATATATTCGAATAGGTGGTAAATTGGTGTTAATTTGCAGAGAGGTGTTTTATTGCTGAGTTATTGGAAATAACCAGACGGTATACTGATAGGTGGTGCTTAAACTTACCTGGCGCCGGGTTCAGGGTGATCAGGAATGCTCTGACCCCGGGTGGAGGCTCACCATTGCACCTCGGTGGGTTGAAACTCGCGACGAACCCTAATCGGGTGCGCTCGGGCGTGTAGTTTTTGTCAGTGGGGAGGCCTCACGGTCCTCCCTTTAATTACGAACATAGTCTATCAGGTAATCAGTCCTGCATCACTCACACAATCAATCTCTCCCCTCTCCACCTACTCATATCACCACAACTAAACTCACTTCACATCACCTCACCTACTCTCCATCTCTTCATCACTACTCATCAACGTCAATCACACTAAACTAACGCTAACAACTCTACAACACATTTATGCATAAAACTACCTTCGCCAAATTCATCCTCACACATCACATGCACTCTCACACACATCACTCTCACGTCATTCACATAGCACTTCTCATCAACCAACTAGTCCATTCAAAACAACGCCCATCATCATTTACACTATCCCACTATCATCAACCACATTGCCACTTCACTATATGTCCAATTCCACGTGAATACTTTAGCATTGCCGGCATCCATTGTTTCCACACATCTCACTGAAACACACACACACACACTCTCTCTCTTTTTTAAATTGCACGCTCACTCTCCCACTCACTATCTCTCCATCTCTTCCTCATACACACACTCATGCACAGATTATCAATCACAATCTTTCGCTATCACTGTCTCCCCCTCTCATACTACACTACACTCAGCACATCATTAATCCTGTTGAATTCACTAACTCCCGTACGTGTTCATTTTGTCACTATTGCAAAATTTCACCTATCCAATGCATACTATTATCCATGTTAATGCCACACCACTTGCATACAAAAGCATTCTCACAATCTACTACATGAATATGCATGATAGAACAAATCGAAGTGTACCACATGGGACTATATCGATCGAAGAATATTGTATTGAACGATAATAGAAGATGTCCCTTGTGCAATAGTCAGTCTGTCATTGTTTGAAGCCGATGTAAGTGATCATGTGCAAATAAATGTGGAGCTTGAACATTAAGTCTAGTGAATAATAAGTGTGAGATTTAATGAGTAGTATATAACGTGGATAATCTGGCAACAATGAAATGGATATGGTGACATTTGTGCTACAAATCAATTGGTGATATGTATGAGATAGTGGTAAGCAATAATTTATTGACGAGTATTAGGAGATAAAGAAGGTTATTGTTGAGAATATATTCGAATAGGTGGTAAATTGGTGTTAATTTGCAGAGAGGTGTTTTATTGCTGAGTTATTGGAAATAACCAGACGGTATACTGATAGGTGGTGCTTAAACTTACCTGGCGCCGGGTTCAGGGTGATCAGGAATGCTCTGACCCCGGGTGGAGGCTCACCATTGCACCTCGGTGGGTTGAAACTCGCGACGAACCCTAATCGGGTGCGCTCGGGCGTGTAGTTTTTGTCAGTGGGGAGGCCTCACGGTCCTCCCTTTAATTACGAACATAGTCTATCAGGTAATCAGTCCTGCATCACTCACACAATCAATCTCTCCCCTCTCCACCTACTCATATCACCACAACTAAACTCACTTCACATCACCTCACCTACTCTCCATCTCTTCATCACTACTCATCAACGTCAATCACACTAAACTAACGCTAACAACTCTACAACACATTTATGCATAAAACTACCTTCGCCAAATTCATCCTCACACATCACATGCACTCTCACACACATCACTCTCACGTCATTCACATAGCACTTCTCATCAACCAACTAGTCCATTCAAAACAACGCCCATCATCATTTACACTATCCCACTATCATCAACCACATTGCCACTTCACTATATGTCCAATTCCACGTGAATACTTTAGCATTGCCGGCATCCATTGTTTCCACACATCTCACTGAAACACACACACACACACTCTCTCTCTTTTTAAATTGCACGCTCACTCTCCCACTCACTATCTCTCCATCTCTTCCTCATACACACACTCATGCACAGATTATCAATCACAATCTTTCGCTATCACTGTCTCCCCCTCTCATACTACACTACACTCAGCACATCATTAATCCTGTTGAATTCACTAACTCCCGTACGTGTTCATTTTGTCACTATTGCAAAATTTCACCTATCCAATGCATACTATTATCCATGTTAATGCCACACCACTTGCATACAAAAGCATTCTCACAATCTACTACATGAATATGCATGATAGAACAAATCGAAGTGTACCACATGGGACTATATCGATCGAAGAATATTGTATTGAACGATAATAGAAGATGTCCCTTGTGCAATAGTCAGTCTGTCATTGTTTGAAGCCGATGTAAGTGATCATGTGCAAATAAATGTGGAGCTTGAACATTAAGTCTAGTGAATAATAAGTGTGAGATTTAATGAGTAGTATATAACGTGGATAATCTGGCAACAATGAAATGGATATGGTGACATTTGTGCTACAAATCAATTGGTGATATGTATGAGATAGTGGTAAGCAATAATTTATTGACGAGTATTAGGAGATAAAGAAGGTTATTGTTGAGAATATATTCGAATAGGTGGTAAATTGGTGTTAATTTGCAGAGAGGTGTTTTATTGCTGAGTTATTGGAAATAACCAGACGGTATACTGATAGGTGGTGCTTAAACTTACCTGGCGCCGGGTTCAGGGTGATCAGGAATGCTCTGACCCCGGGTGGAGGCTCACCATTGCACCTCGGTGGGTTGAAACTCGCGACGAACCCTAATCGGGTGCGCTCGGGCGTGTAGTTTTTGTCAGTGGGGAGGCCTCACGGTCCTCCCTTTAATTACGAACATAGTCTATCAGGTAATCAGTCCTGCATCACTCACACAATCAATCTCTCCCCTCTCCACCTACTCATATCACCACAACTAAACTCACTTCACATCACCTCACCTACTCTCCATCTCTTCATCACTACTCATCAACGTCAATCACACTAAACTAACGCTAACAACTCTACAACACATTTATGCATAAAACTACCTTCGCCAAATTCATCCTCACACATCACATGCACTCTCACACACATCACTCTCACGTCATTCACATAGCACTTCTCATCAACCAACTAGTCCATTCAAAACAACGCCCATCATCATTTACACTATCCCACTATCATCAACCACATTGCCACTTCACTATATGTCCAATTCCACGTGAATACTTTAGCATTGCCGGCATCCATTGTTTCCACACATCTCACTGAAACACACACACACACACTCTCTCTCTTTTTAAATTGCACGCTCACTCTCCCACTCACTATCTCTCCATCTCTTCCTCATACACACACTCATGCACAGATTATCAATCACAATCTTTCGCTATCACTGTCTCCCCCTCTCATACTACACTACACTCAGCACATCATTAATCCTGTTGAATTCACTAACTCCCGTACGTGTTCATTTTGTCACTATTGCAAAATTTCACCTATCCAATGCATACTATTATCCATGTTAATGCCACACCACTTGCATACAAAAGCATTCTCACAATCTACTACATGAATATGCATGATAGAACAAATCGAAGTGTACCACATGGGACTATATCGATCGAAGAATATTGTATTGAACGATAATAGAAGATGTCCCTTGTGCAATAGTCAGTCTGTCATTGTTTGAAGCCGATGTAAGTGATCATGTGCAAATAAATGTGGAGCTTGAACATTAAGTCTAGTGAATAATAAGTGTGAGATTTAATGAGTAGTATATAACGTGGATAATCTGGCAACAATGAAATGGATATGGTGACATTTGTGCTACAAATCAATTGGTGATATGTATGAGATAGTGGTAAGCAATAATTTATTGACGAGTATTAGGAGATAAAGAAGGTTATTGTTGAGAATATATTCGAATAGGTGGTAAATTGGTGTTAATTTGCAGAGAGAGGTGTTTTATTGCTGAGTTATTGGAAATAACCAGACGGTATACTGATAGGTGGTGCTTAAACTTACCTGGCGCCGGGTTCAGGGTGATCAGGAATGCTCTGACCCCGGGTGGAGGCTCACCATTGCACCTCGGTGGGTTGAAACTCGCGACGAACCCTAATCGGGTGCGCTCGGGCGTGTAGTTTTTGTCAGTGGGGAGGCCTCACGGTCCTCCCTTTAATTACGAACATAGTCTATCAGGTAATCAGTCCTGCATCACTCACACAATCAATCTCTCCCCTCTCCACCTACTCATATCACCACAACTAAACTCACTTCACATCACCTCACCTACTCTCCATCTCTTCATCACTACTCATCAACGTCAATCACACTAAACTAACGCTAACAACTCTACAACACATTTATGCATAAAACTACCTTCGCCAAATTCATCCTCACACATCACATGCACTCTCACACACATCACTCTCACGTCATTCACATAGCACTTCTCATCAACCAACTAGTCCATTCAAAACAACGCCCATCATCATTTACACTATCCCACTATCATCAACCACATTGCCACTTCACTATATGTCCAATTCCACGTGAATACTTTAGCATTGCCGGCATCCATTGTTTCCACACATCTCACTGAAACACACACACACACACTCTCTCTCTTTTTTAAATTGCACGCTCACTCTCCCACTCACTATCTCTCCATCTCTTCCTCATACACACACTCATGCACAGATTATCAATCACAATCTTTCGCTATCACTGTCTCCCCCTCTCATACTACACTACACTCAGCACATCATTAATCCTGTTGAATTCACTAACTCCCGTACGTGTTCATTTTGTCACTATTGCAAAATTTCACCTATCCAATGCATACTATTATCCATGTTAATGCCACACCACTTGCATACAAAAGCATTCTCACAATCTACTACATGAATATGCATGATAGAACAAATCGAAGTGTACCACATGGGACTATATCGATCGAAGAATATTGTATTGAACGATAATAGAAGATGTCCCTTGTGCAATAGTCAGTCTGTCATTGTTTGAAGCCGATGTAAGTGATCATGTGCAAATAAATGTGGAGCTTGAACATTAAGTCTAGTGAATAATAAGTGTGAGATTTAATGAGTAGTATATAACGTGGATAATCTGGCAACAATGAAATGGATATGGTGACATTTGTGCTACAAATCAATTGGTGATATGTATGAGATAGTGGTAAGCAATAATTTATTGACGAGTATTAGGAGATAAAGAAGGTTATTGTTGAGAATATATTCGAATAGGTGGTAAATTGGTGTTAATTTGCAGAGAGGTGTTTTATTGCTGAGTTATTGGAAATAACCAGACGGTATACTGATAGGTGGTGCTTAAACTTACCTGGCGCCGGGTTCAGGGTGATCAGGAATGCTCTGACCCCGGGTGGAGGCTCACCATTGCACCTCGGTGGGTTGAAACTCGCGACGAACCCTAATCGGGTGCGCTCGGGCGTGTAGTTTTTGTCAGTGGGGAGGCCTCACGGTCCTCCCTTTAATTACGAACATAGTCTATCAGGTAATCAGTCCTGCATCACTCACACAATCAATCTCTCCCCTCTCCACCTACTCATATCACCACAACTAAACTCACTTCACATCACCTCACCTACTCTCCATCTCTTCATCACTACTCATCAACGTCAATCACACTAAACTAACGCTAACAACTCTACAACACATTTATGCATAAAACTACCTTCGCCAAATTCATCCTCACACATCACATGCACTCTCACACACATCACTCTCACGTCATTCACATAGCACTTCTCATCAACCAACTAGTCCATTCAAAACAACGCCCATCATCATTTACACTATCCCACTATCATCAACCACATTGCCACTTCACTATATGTCCAATTCCACGTGAATACTTTAGCATTGCCGGCATCCATTGTTTCCACACATCTCACTGAAACACACACACACACACTCTCTCTCTTTTTAAATTGCACGCTCACTCTCCCACTCACTATCTCTCCATCTCTTCCTCATACACACACTCATGCACAGATTATCAATCACAATCTTTCGCTATCACTGTCTCCCCCTCTCATACTACACTACACTCAGCACATCATTAATCCTGTTGAATTCACTAACTCCCGTACGTGTTCATTTTGTCACTATTGCAAAATTTCACCTATCCAATGCATACTATTATCCATGTTAATGCCACACCACTTGCATACAAAAGCATTCTCACAATCTACTACATGAATATGCATGATAGAACAAATCGAAGTGTACCACATGGGACTATATCGATCGAAGAATATTGTATTGAACGATAATAGAAGATGTCCCTTGTGCAATAGTCAGTCTGTCATTGTTTGAAGCCGATGTAAGTGATCATGTGCAAATAAATGTGGAGCTTGAACATTAAGTCTAGTGAATAATAAGTGTGAGATTTAATGAGTAGTATATAACGTGGATAATCTGGCAACAATGAAATGGATATGGTGACATTTGTGCTACAAATCAATTGGTGATATGTATGAGATAGTGGTAAGCAATAATTTATTGACGAGTATTAGGAGATAAAGAAGGTTATTGTTGAGAATATATTCGAATAGGTGGTAAATTGGTGTTAATTTGCAGAGAGGTGTTTTATTGCTGAGTTATTGGAAATAACCAGACGGTATACTGATAGGTGGTGCTTAAACTTACCTGGCGCCGGGTTCAGGGTGATCAGGAATGCTCTGACCCCGGGTGGAGGCTCACCATTGCACCTCGGTGGGTTGAAACTCGCGACGAACCCTAATCGGGTGCGCTCGGGCGTGTAGTTTTTGTCAGTGGGGAGGCCTCACGGTCCTCCCTTTAATTACGAACATAGTCTATCAGGTAATCAGTCCTGCATCACTCACACAATCAATCTCTCCCCTCTCCACCTACTCATATCACCACAACTAAACTCACTTCACATCACCTCACCTACTCTCCATCTCTTCATCACTACTCATCAACGTCAATCACACTAAACTAACGCTAACAACTCTACAACACATTTATGCATAAAACTACCTTCGCCAAATTCATCCTCACACATCACATGCACTCTCACACACATCACTCTCACGTCATTCACATAGCACTTCTCATCAACCAACTAGTCCATTCAAAACAACGCCCATCATCATTTACACTATCCCACTATCATCAACCACATTGCCACTTCACTATATGTCCAATTCCACGTGAATACTTTAGCATTGCCGGCATCCATTGTTTCCACACATCTCACTGAAACACACACACACACACTCTCTCTCTTTTTAAATTGCACGCTCACTCTCCCACTCACTATCTCTCCATCTCTTCCTCATACACACACTCATGCACAGATTATCAATCACAATCTTTCGCTATCACTGTCTCCCCCTCTCATACTACACTACACTCAGCACATCATTAATCCTGTTGAATTCACTAACTCCCGTACGTGTTCATTTTGTCACTATTGCAAAATTTCACCTATCCAATGCATACTATTATCCATGTTAATGCCACACCACTTGCATACAAAAGCATTCTCACAATCTACTACATGAATATGCATGATAGAACAAATCGAAGTGTACCACATGGGACTATATCGATCGAAGAATATTGTATTGAACGATAATAGAAGATGTCCCTTGTGCAATAGTCAGTCTGTCATTGTTTGAAGCCGATGTAAGTGATCATGTGCAAATAAATGTGGAGCTTGAACATTAAGTCTAGTGAATAATAAGTGTGAGATTTAATGAGTAGTATATAACGTGGATAATCTGGCAACAATGAAATGGATATGGTGACATTTGTGCTACAAATCAATTGGTGATATGTATGAGATAGTGGTAAGCAATAATTTATTGACGAGTATTAGGAGATAAAGAAGGTTATTGTTGAGAATATATTCGAATAGGTGGTAAATTGGTGTTAATTTGCAGAGAGGTGTTTTATTGCTGAGTTATTGGAAATAACCAGACGGTATACTGATAGGTGGTGCTTAAACTTACCTGGCGCCGGGTTCAGGGTGATCAGGAATGCTCTGACCCCGGGTGGAGGCTCACCATTGCACCTCGGTGGGTTGAAACTCGCGACGAACCCTAATCGGGTGCGCTCGGGCGTGTAGTTTTTGTCAGTGGGGAGGCCTCACGGTCCTCCCTTTAATTACGAACATAGTCTATCAGGTAATCAGTCCTGCATCACTCACACAATCAATCTCTCCCCTCTCCACCTACTCATATCACCACAACTAAACTCACTTCACATCACCTCACCTACTCTCCATCTCTTCATCACTACTCATCAACGTCAATCACACTAAACTAACGCTAACAACTCTACAACACATTTATGCATAAAACTACCTTCGCCAAATTCATCCTCACACATCACATGCACTCTCACACACATCACTCTCACGTCATTCACATAGCACTTCTCATCAACCAACTAGTCCATTCAAAACAACGCCCATCATCATTTACACTATCCCACTATCATCAACCACATTGCCACTTCACTATATGTCCAATTCCACGTGAATACTTTAGCATTGCCGGCATCCATTGTTTCCACACATCTCACTGAAACACACACACACACACTCTCTCTCTTTTTAAATTGCACGCTCACTCTCCCACTCACTATCTCTCCATCTCTTCATCACTACTCATCAACGTCAATCACACTAAACTAACGCTAACAACTCTACAACACATTTATGCATAAAACTACCTTCGCCAAATTCATCCTCACACATCACATGCACTCTCACACACATCACTCTCACGTCATTCACATAGCACTTCTCATCAACCACATTGCCACTTCACTATATGTCCAATTCCACGTGAATACTTTAGCATTGCCGGCATCCATTGTTTCCACACATCTCACTGAAACACACACACACACTCTCTCTCTTTTTAAATTGCACGCTCACTCTCCCACTCACTATCTCTCCATCTCTTCATCACTACTCATCAACGTCAATCACACTAAACTAACGCTAACAACTCTACAACACATTTATGCATAAAACTACCTTCGCCAAATTCATCCTCACACATCACATGCACTCTCACACACATCACTCTCACGTCATTCACATAGCACTTCTCATCAACCACATTGCCACTTCACTATATGTCCAATTCCACGTGAATACTTTAGCATTGCCGGCATCCATTGTTTCCACACATCTCACTGAAGCACGCTCACTCTCCCACTCACTATCTCTCCATCTCTTCCTCATACACACACTCATGCACAGATTATCAATCACAATCTTTCGCTATCACTGTCTCCCCCTCTCATACTACACTACACTCAGCACATCATTAATCCTGTTGAATTCACTAACTCCCGTACGTGTTCATTTTGTCACTATTGCAAAATTTCACCTATCCAATGCATACTATTATCCATGTTAATGCCACACCACTTGCATACAAAAGCATTCTCACAATCTACTACATGAATATGCATGATAGAACAAATCGAAGTGTACCACATGGGACTATATCGATCGAAGAATATTGTATTGAACGATAATAGAAGATGTCCCTTGTGCAATAGTCAGTCTGTCATTGTTTGAAGCCGATGTAAGTGATCATGTGCAAATAAATGTGGAGCTTGAACATTAAGTCTAGTGAATAATAAGTGTGAGATTTAATGAGTAGTATATAACGTGGATAATCTGGCAACAATGAAATGGATATGGTGACATTTGTGCTACAAATCAATTGGTGATATGTATGAGATAGTGGTAAGCAATAATTTATTGACGAGTATTAGGAGATAAAGAAGGTTATTGTTGAGAATATATTCGAATAGGTGGTAAATTGGTGTTAATTTGCAGAGAGGTGTTTTATTGCTGAGTTATTGGAAATAACCAGACGGTATACTGATAGGTGGTGCTTAAACTTACCTGGCGCCGGGTTCAGGGTGATCAGGAATGCTCTGACCCCGGGTGGAGGCTCACCATTGCACCTCGGTGGGTTGAAACTCGCGACGAACCCTAATCGGGTGCGCTCGGGCGTGTAGTTTTTGTCAGTGGGGAGGCCTCACGGTCCTCCCTTTAATTACGAACATAGTCTATCAGGTAATCAGTCCTGCATCACTCACACAATCAATCTCTCCCCTCTCCACCTACTCATATCACCACAACTAAACTCACTTCACATCACCTCACCTACTCTCCATCTCTTCATCACTACTCATCAACGTCAATCACACTAAACTAACGCTAACAACTCTACAACACATTTATGCATAAAACTACCTTCGCCAAATTCATCCTCACACATCACATGCACTCTCACACACATCACTCTCACGTCATTCACATAGCACTTCTCATCAACCAACTAGTCCATTCAAAACAACGCCCATCATCATTTACACTATCCCACTATCATCAACCACATTGCCACTTCACTATATGTCCAATTCCACGTGAATACTTTAGCATTGCCGGCATCCATTGTTTCCACACATCTCACTGAAACACACACACACACACTCTCTCTCTTTTTAAATTGCACGCTCACTCTCCCACTCACTATCTCTCCATCTCTTCCTCATACACACACTCATGCACAGATTATCAATCACAATCTTTCGCTATCACTGTCTCCCCCTCTCATACTACACTACACTCAGCACATCATTAATCCTGTTGAATTCACTAACTCCCGTACGTGTTCATTTTGTCACTATTGCAAAATTTCACCTATCCAATGCATACTATTATCCATGTTAATGCCACACCACTTGCATACAAAAGCATTCTCACAATCTACTACATGAATATGCATGATAGAACAAATCGAAGTGTACCACATGGGACTATATCGATCGAAGAATATTGTATTGAACGATAATAGAAGATGTCCCTTGTGCAATAGTCAGTCTGTCATTGTTTGAAGCCGATGTAAGTGATCATGTGCAAATAAATGTGGAGCTTGAACATTAAGTCTAGTGAATAATAAGTGTGAGATTTAATGAGTAGTATATAACGTGGATAATCTGGCAACAATGAAATGGATATGGTGACATTTGTGCTACAAATCAATTGGTGATATGTATGAGATAGTGGTAAGCAATAATTTATTGACGAGTATTAGGAGATAAAGAAGGTTATTGTTGAGAATATATTCGAATAGGTGGTAAATTGGTGTTAATTTGCAGAGAGGTGTTTTATTGCTGAGTTATTGGAAATAACCAGACGGTATACTGATAGGTGGTGCTTAAACTTACCTGGCGCCGGGTTCAGGGTGATCAGGAATGCTCTGACCCCGGGTGGAGGCTCACCATTGCACCTCGGTGGGTTGAAACTCGCGACGAACCCTAATCGGGTGCGCTCGGGCGTGTAGTTTTTGTCAGTGGGGAGGCCTCACGGTCCTCCCTTTAATTACGAACATAGTCTATCAGGTAATCAGTCCTGCATCACTCACACAATCAATCTCTCCCCTCTCCACCTACTCATATCACCACAACTAAACTCACTTCACATCACCTCACCTACTCTCCATCTCTTCATCACTACTCATCAACGTCAATCACACTAAACTAACGCTAACAACTCTACAACACATTTATGCATAAAACTACCTTCGCCAAATTCATCCTCACACATCACATGCACTCTCACACACATCACTCTCACGTCATTCACATAGCACTTCTCATCAACCAACTAGTCCATTCAAAACAACGCCCATCATCATTTACACTATCCCACTATCATCAACCACATTGCCACTTCACTATATGTCCAATTCCACGTGAATACTTTAGCATTGCCGGCATCCATTGTTTCCACACATCTCACTGAAACACACACACACACACTCTCTCTCTTTTTAAATTGCACGCTCACTCTCCCACTCACTATCTCTCCATCTCTTCCTCATACACACACTCATGCACAGATTATCAATCACAATCTTTCGCTATCACTGTCTCCCCCTCTCATACTACACTACACTCAGCACATCATTAATCCTGTTGAATTCACTAACTCCCGTACGTGTTCATTTTGTCACTATTGCAAAATTTCACCTATCCAATGCATACTATTATCCATGTTAATGCCACACCACTTGCATACAAAAGCATTCTCACAATCTACTACATGAATATGCATGATAGAACAAATCGAAGTGTACCACATGGGACTATATCGATCGAAGAATATTGTATTGAACGATAATAGAAGATGTCCCTTGTGCAATAGTCAGTCTGTCATTGTTTGAAGCCGATGTAAGTGATCATGTGCAAATAAATGTGGAGCTTGAACATTAAGTCTAGTGAATAATAAGTGTGAGATTTAATGAGTAGTATATAACGTGGATAATCTGGCAACAATGAAATGGATATGGTGACATTTGTGCTACAAATCAATTGGTGATATGTATGAGATAGTGGTAAGCAATAATTTATTGACGAGTATTAGGAGATAAAGAAGGTTATTGTTGAGAATATATTCGAATAGGTGGTAAATTGGTGTTAATTTGCAGAGAGAGGTGTTTTATTGCTGAGTTATTGGAAATAACCAGACGGTATACTGATAGGTGGTGCTTAAACTTACCTGGCGCCGGGTTCAGGGTGATCAGGAATGCTCTGACCCCGGGTGGAGGCTCACCATTGCACCTCGGTGGGTTGAAACTCGCGACGAACCCTAATCGGGTGCGCTCGGGCGTGTAGTTTTTGTCAGTGGGGAGGCCTCACGGTCCTCCCTTTAATTACGAACATAGTCTATCAGGTAATCAGTCCTGCATCACTCACACAATCAATCTCTCCCCTCTCCACCTACTCATATCACCACAACTAAACTCACTTCACATCACCTCACCTACTCTCCATCTCTTCATCACTACTCATCAACGTCAATCACACTAAACTAACGCTAACAACTCTACAACACATTTATGCATAAAACTACCTTCGCCAAATTCATCCTCACACATCACATGCACTCTCACACACATCACTCTCACGTCATTCACATAGCACTTCTCATCAACCAACTAGTCCATTCAAAACAACGCCCATCATCATTTACACTATCCCACTATCATCAACCACATTGCCACTTCACTATATGTCCAATTCCACGTGAATACTTTAGCATTGCCGGCATCCATTGTTTCCACACATCTCACTGAAACACACACACACACACTCTCTCTCTTTTTAAATTGCACGCTCACTCTCCCACTCACTATCTCTCCATCTCTTCCTCATACACACACTCATGCACAGATTATCAATCACAATCTTTCGCTATCACTGTCTCCCCCTCTCATACTACACTACACTCAGCACATCATTAATCCTGTTGAATCACTAACTCCCGTACGTGTTCATTTTGTCACTATTGCAAAATTTCACCTATCCAATGCATACTATCATCCATGTTAATGCCACACCACTTGCATACAAAAGCATTCTCACAATCTACTACATGAATATGCATGATAGAACAAATCGAAGTGTACCACATGGGACTATATCGATCGAAGAATATTGTATTGAACGATAATAGAAGATGTCCCTTGTGCAATAGTCAGTCTGTCATTGTTTGAAGCCGATGTAAGTGATCATGTGCAAATAAATGTGGAGCTTGAACATTAAGTCTAGTGAATAATAAGTGTGAGATTTAATGAGTAGTATATAACGTGGATAATCTGGCAACAATGAAATGGATATGGTGACATTTGTGCTACAAATCAATTGGTGATATGTATGAGATAGTGGTAAGCAATAATTTATTGACGAGTATTAGGAGATAAAGAAGGTTATTGTTGAGAATATATTCGAATAGGTGGTAAATTGGTGTTAATTTGCAGAGAGAGTGTTTTATTGCTGAGTTATTGGAAATAACCAGACGGTATACTGATAGGTGGTGCTTAAACTTACCTGGCGCCGGGTTCAGGGTGATCAGGAATGCTCTGACCCCGGGTGGAGGCTCACCATTGCACCTCGGTGGGTTGAAACTCGCGACGAACCCTAATCGGGTGCGCTCGGGCGTGTAGTTTTTGTCAGTGGGGAGGCCTCACGGTCCTCCCTTTAATTACGAACATAGTCTATCAGGTAATCAGTCCTGCATCACTCACACAATCAATCTCTCCCCTCTCCACTACTCATATCACCACAACTAAACTCACTTCACATCACCTCACCTACTCTCCATCTCTTCATCACTACTCATCAACGTCAATCACACTAAACTAACGCTAAAACTCTACAACACATTTATGCATAAAACTACCTTCGCCAAATTCATCCTCACACATCACATGCACTCTCACACACATCACTCTCACGTCATTCACATAGCACTTCTCATCAACCAACTAGTCCATTCAAAACAACGCCCATCAATTTACACTATCCCACTATCATCAACCACATTGCCACTTCACTATATGTCCAATTCCACGTGAATACTTTAGCATTGCCGGCATCCATTGTTTCCACACATCTCACTGAAACACACACACACACTCTATCTCTCTCTCTTTTTAAATTGCACGCTCACTCTCCCACTCACTATCTCTCCATCTCTTCCTCATACACACACTCATGCAACGATTATCAATCACAATCTTTCGCTATCACTGTCTCCCCCTCTCATACTACACTACACTCAGCACATCATTAATCCTGTTGAATTCACCTAACTCCCGTACGTGTTCATTTGTCCACTATTGCAAATTTCACCTATCCAATGCCTACTATATCCATGTTTAATGCCACACCACTGCTATCAAAAGCATTCTCACAATCTACTACATGAATATGATCATAGAACAAATCGAAGTGTACCACATGGGACTATATTCGATCGAAGGAATATTGTATTGAACGGATCAATAGAAGATGTCCCTTGTGCAATAGCACAGTCGTCATTGTTTTCACTGAAGCCGATGCCTAAGTGATCTATAGGGGGCAATAAATGTGGAGCTTGAACATTAAGTCTAGTGAATTAATTGTAGATTTAATATGTATATAACCACGTGGCAAATCTTGCAACATGAAATGGATATGGTACATTTGTGCTACAAATCATTGTATATGTCGTAGATAGTGTAAGCAATATTATTGACGAGTATTAGTATATAAAGAAGGTTATTGGTGAATATATTCGAATAGGTGGTAAATTGGTGTTAATTTTGCAGAGAGGTGTTTTATTGCTGAGTTATTGGAAATAACCAGACGGTATACTGATAGGTGGTGCTTAAACTTACCTGGCGCCGGGTTCAGGGTGATCAGAATGCTCTGACCCCGGGTGGAGGCTCACCATTGCACCTCGGTGGGTTGAAACTCGCGACGAACCCTACTCGTGCATCGCTACAAGCATCGAGTCGTGTAGTTTTCCGTCAGTGGGGAGGCCTCACGGTCCCTCCCTTTAATTACGAACATAGTCCTATCAGTAATCAGTCCTGCATCACTCACACAATCATCTCTCCCCTCTCCACCTACTCATATCACCACAACTAAACTCACTTCACATCACCTCACCTACTCTCCATCTCTTCATCACTACTCATCAACGTCAATCACACTAAACTAACGCTAACAACTCTACAACACATTATGCATAAAACTACTTCGCCAAATTCATCCTCACACATCACATGCACTCTCACACACATCACTCCCTTCATTCACATAGCACTTCTCATCAACCACTAGTCCATTCAAAACAACGCCCATCATCATTTACACTATCCCACTATCATCAACCACATTGCCACTTCACTATATGTCCAATTCCACGTGAATACTTTAGCATTGCCGGCATCCATTGTTTCCACACATCTCACTGAAACACACACACACACTCTCTCTCTCTCTCTCTCTTTTTTAAATTGCACGCTCACTCTCCCACTCCCTATCTCTCCATCTCTTTCTCTATCTCTTCCTCATACACACACTCATGCACAGATTATCAATCACAATCTTTCGCTATCACTGTCTCCCCATCTCATACTACACTACACTCAGCACATCATATCCTGTTGAATTCACTAACTCCCGTACGTGTTCATTTTGTCACTATTGCAAAATTCACCTATCCAATGCATACTATTATCCATGTTAATGCCACACCACTTGCATACAAAAGCATTCTCACAATCTACTACATGATAGGCATCATAGAACAAATCGAAGTGTACCACAT
>JALJAT010000206.1:0-12891 GCA_034768735.1 Schistosoma mekongi | reverse complement strand
ACACGAGAACGATACAGCTGTTCAGTGTTCACTGGTTTTCTGTGGTACCTTGTCAACATGAATCAATGACGATTTTAATCAACTAAGCTTAATATCGATCTTCACAAACCACTTTAATCCAACTTCTAATAGTAGTTTTGTTCGTTTGTCAATTATGAATTTCCATGTTGTGTGAACTGCTCAAAACGAAGCAGATCAATTAAACTTTAAACTTTAGACCAACTGAATATATAAATGAATTATTTCAATCGATCAACTATAACTTTTCATATAAACAAACAGGATAGATATTCAACCCCCCCTTGCCGTCCTTCATATCGACTAGTTTCTATGTGGTTTATCTTATTGTAAAACTAAATTATAGATGGATATTTGTAATTGATTCAATGTAACAAGACTATGCATTTTAATGTGATTATGATTAATGCATTGGCTTTTACTTACCAGTTTGTTCATTTATCTGATAATTTCCATCTAATTTAGCATGTCCAAATAGTTTTTTTGATGTAGAACATGTTGAATTCATTATGTAACTAAGACATAATAACATCCATATTAACATGAATGATGATAATTTTCTAATATTAAAAATTTTGATCATTATGTACTATACTACTGAATACAAAGAAAATAATAATGAAAGTATCAATATAGAACAAATTTATTATGTAAATAGACATAACTGTATACTAAAAAGCAAAAGATAATAAGCGAACAGAATTGTTACGTCATCAAATTTTATTTGAACATAACAACAAACTATGTTGAGCTTATGACCAGATGATTAAACCAACAGATTAACTAGCATCTACCATGTTAGTTTGAAAAAAGGCCGGTGAAATCTATACATAAATCAATTTCGTCACATTTGATAGACAGTGGGCATGCAAATGACAGAATTAAAATGTCCAGAATGATATACAACATACATTAAATGTTTTCGAATGAGATTTGGACTCGTCTTCTACGCATCACCTTAAGCCATATAAATTCGAGTTAACAACCCGAGTGTATGTCTCCAAAAGAAATGTCTAACATTCCTGTCCATCCCATGACCTTATAAAACTTAATAAACAAAGTGCATGATTGTTTACACCCTCTAATGTTTGTTGGTTTGTTCATACTATACCCCTTACTCGACCTCTCTGTTTAATTGACCATATTACTTTCACACCCAGTTGTGAACAATTATGATTATTATAATTATTGTTTTAACAAGCTTAATTTCATAATAGAGACTGAGCAATTTCGGTCCATTGAAGTTTAACGGGAAGGTTCAAATACATTCAAGTTATGTATATATATATATATATATACCCTTTGCACATGTGTAGCTGTCTGGACTCAGTAACCTTGTAGTGAATGACGTAGCGTTTGGCACCAAACGAACTGAGTTCGAGTCCCGAACAGACATCAATAATAGTATGCAGGCACATTCATCTAACGAATGGAATATATGACGAAGCGCATGTGCTGATTTCCGCTTGCCAGTCATAATCCATCTCATACGATACTTTCGCGCCATAACAACATCATGGCAATCCTCTCAGGATGTACATATGATCAATTTCTGTTCATGACAAATCAACGAGAAGATCCAAATACATTCTAATTGTTAATTTTACATCATTATGTCCTACATTTAATTTACCATCACTCGTATTTATCTTATATTGAAATATGCATTCATGTTGTCGCTAATAATGTGCTTACCATTACTACCAGTAGTGTATATGCCTTCCAACTACCAATTTACATCTTTCATCCATTTTGATTAGTTATGTAATCTACTTGTTTCATTTTAATCATCGACTCATCAATTGACTTCATTAGTTTAATCATTTTCATATTTGTGTATAAATATTACAGTATTACATTAGAGTAATCAGCCTGATGATGATCTAATTGACGAAACAATACTGTTCGCCTATATATGCTGTTTCTATGTGTGTTTCATGTTACTCTACATATAATAAACGTATTATTAACATTCATGATGTAGTATTTTATGAATATAGACTTTAATTTTAGAATCTCTAGATTATTAACAATGACACTGGGTGTAATAGATTCATAAACACCTGACAGCATAATTTAGAATGAAACATTTTTACCACACAGTACTGTTAGTCGATGGAACTGCCACTTTGGTATTCATATACATTTCATAAATCAGATGAGAGAGAAATGTTTCAAAACATTCATGCTTTATCACATGATACTAGAAGTTTACGTATGAAATCAAGTTGTCAATTGTCAAATTCGAGAGTTAAATCCTTACGTAATTGAATTGACGGAATGCATTCGTTTATTTCGCTTAAAAGTTTATTATCTCATGTAAATTGCATGCAAACAGGAAAATTTGAATGTAGTCTTTGTGTAAAATGACCTTCGGTGGGTTGATGTAAGTAAGATACACGATAAGTGAGACAGGTGAATAGTAATCTATAGTCTAAGTTAAACAACGAGGCTTGTACTGTAACTATGATCTGACAACGAGGACGCTGATTGGTTGTCGGTGTTCCAGAGTGATCGATGACCACTCCAGAGGTAGAGAGTGAAACAGCAACCTCAGTAAGTAAGAGATAATGTCAAGACATTTATAGAGTACGAACAAATGCGTTTATATATTACATACTGGACCAATCACTAACAGGAAATGAAAAATGCATTATAAATTGAACTTGGGGAGTTCAGTACAGAAGTCGAGATAATTGGCCTGTAGGAAAATTTAAATTACTCGGGAAGAAAAACACATGACAACTAGTGATGAGTCTATGAAAAGCTTCGAATCTAAGCAATACAAACATTATACTTACTAAATTTTTAACAGATGTAGATTTTTAGTGAAGAATCCTGATAATATAGTGAATGAACTTTATTGATTGTGATGCCCCCCATTCTTTGTCCCCTTACAACAGTGTCCTTGTTTAGAGAACTGAAGGGACATTAAAGACAGGTGTCCTCATCAGAAACTATTTGTTACATACTTATTATTGTAGAACAGATGAGCTGGAAATGTTATAAATGTTGTATGTTTGGATGTGATGTTTAATTACATAATTAGTAACTGGTACAACCGCAGTCGATTTTCTCCATGAAATTAGTAAATAAAGTTCTATGTTTCTTAATTTTTAGTGGTACCCAATCAACATCAATCTGCGACTAATTAATCAATCAATGTTTGTTACACTTCGTGGAACAAAAGAAGTCAACATCCTTACCGTTTGTTCCAAAGTACTACTCATTCTTCCTATATCTGTCTCGAACTTCTGGTAAATTGTATTCTTCCATCTTCTTTATTTCTTTCTACCTCAATGATCCCAGGTTAGGGTTTGCATTGTGACGCAGTTTGGGGATTTTCACAATACGTATCTTGTCCACTTACAGCATCTTTTCCTAATTTCTTCCTCAGGTGAAAGTTACTTTGTTCTCGTCCACAGTAGATTGTTGTCAGTGGTGTCTGGCCAATCGATCCAGAGTATCTTGTGTAGACAACTGTTTATGAATACCTGTATTTTTTGAAGAAAGCTTTTCCTATTTCTGCATGTTACAGTCCTATACAATACAACCGTCTTGAAGTTTACATTGATAATTCTGACTTTTTATGTTGACTGACAGTTGTTTTAAGCTCTAGATGTTTTTTTAATAACAGAAATGCCGCCTTTATCTTTCCAATCCATATTTTTTCACCTGTGTCAGGTCTTCCTTGTTTATCAATGACGCTACTGCTTGGGTAAGTAACAGTATCCAGGGCTTCTCCGTCAATTGTGATTTGGTTAGTTCTCGTTGTATAGTATTGTATCTGAGAATGTTGTTTTTCTAATTATGTATGTTTATTCCTACTGCTAGGTTTAGCGGCTGGTGCTACAGTGACCGTCTTCGCCTACATTCGCTGTTATGATTGTAATAGAAGAGCTAGGTTATCACTGAAGTCAAAATTGTCCAGTTACACTCAAGCTGTTCACTGTATGCCGTTCTTCCACTGAAATGTTGAGGTTTTCATATTCTTTTAGTATTTGTTATATTATAGTCTGATGCATCATCACTACTATGTCATTATCATAGATTTTATTATCAGTGTAGAGTTTTAATGACACACTAAGTGAAAAAGAGATATTTCACAATGATCACTTCATGATCTGAATATTTTAGGCTCATTCCTTTAGAGGTGATCATAAGTACATAATACTAATAACAGTTTCATTTTAGAATAAAACTTCTATTCGTTCTTTTCTACCTTTTTAACCAGCACACACATAAAACAATTTGATTAATTTACTTGGAATTTTTTTTAATATATATTCATAGTAACAGTAATGGAATCCAAATTGAACTTGATGGAGAAACTCTGGAAGAAGCGGATACATTCACATATCTGGGGAGCATCATCGATGAACAAGGAGGGTCCGATGCAGATGTAAAGACAAGGATTGGCAAAGCAAGGGCAGCATTCCTGAAGTTGAAAATCATATGGGACTCAAAACAACTGTCAATTAACCTCAAAGTCAGACTCTTCAATTCGAACGTGAAGATAGTTCTGCTGTATGGAACTGAGACTTGGAGAATTACTGCAAACATCATCAGACGGATACAAGTATTTATAAACAACTGTCTACGCAAGATACTGAATGTCCGTTGGACGGAAATCATCAGCAACAGTTTACCATGGGAGAGGACAAACCAACTTCCAGCCGAAGAGGAAATTAGGAAAAGACGTTGGAAATTGATAGGACATGCATTGCAGAAACCATCAGACTGCATCACCAGACAACCAACAACATGGAATTCTGTTGGGAAACGGAAAAGAGGAAGGCCAAAGAACACACTGCTTTGAGAATTGGAAGCAGACATTAAAAGGATGAACAGCAACTGGAAACAACTGGAAAGGATTGCTCAAGACTGAGTTCGATGGAGCGGCCTATGCTCCTCAGCGAGGAGTAACGGACGTAAGTAAGTAACAGTAATGGAATAGAATATGAATTCAATTACTGATTAGTTTTCTATTCAAGTGTTGACAATCTTATGTGATGGATTTCATTATATGGAGTAAAATAATCTGTATACGATCTATATCACGTTGAAATAGAAACTGATCTCAATGTAAGGTATGAATGTAATGAGTATTAGAATGAACTTGTATATTCCAGTTGATTTATTATAGACTGAAGCTGGTCAGTCTCTGTTGCTATATGTGCATCTTGAGTGGATTGCCTTGATATAGCGAATTATTCACAAGTATTATTTAAGTTGAATTGTAATTGGCAAGTGGATCCAAGACGCACGTTTCATTCTATTTGGGACTTGTCTGCTGGATGTACCTGCATCCCAATGTTGATGTTCACAGTGGGACTCAGCTAGTCGTAGATTCCACTTGCCCGTCACAATATGATGACAGTTATTAAAGTAGATTATTATTACTACTACTGTTCATAATCATAGAGTAAGTGACCAGTGTTATATTTTCATATGTGATCTGCCCTGACACCAATCATTGTATTTAAAATATATTCAGGCCAGCTACTCGTATGGTAAATATAGTGTGACCTTGATAACTAGTAGTCAGTACCCGTACATATCAGCCCCGTGACTACTAGTCCCGAAGACGTAATAAAGAACACAAGATAAACCAGCCAATTAAACAGAAATCATATTGTATTTCATACAATCCCTTATATACACAGAAAACCAGACTACACAACATGCCAATAGAATGGGGTGGAGGAATAACATCTATACCAAACGGGAACAATAATCAGTAAGGCTTGAGGGCACAGGTAAATAATTAAATGATCATAGTACCTGAATAAGAGGTATATGACAACAGTTCATAAGTCTAATGGAGGTTAGGATATTAGGAACATGAGAATAATAGTAAAAAATAACCGATTTACACATACACAAAATAAATATAATAGTCTTCTGAAGACCAATTCAGATAGCTAGTTACTTCTGATTACAATATTCAGTTTATGTATGTAATACAGTTTATTAATTTGTATTCATCTGTGTATATAAAGCATGGTCTATCGGATCCGTTGTCCAGATGCCAACAACATCAACCTTCTATGGCAGCGAACAAATCAACTTCCAGACGAGGAAGAAATTACGAAAGGATGCTGGAGATGGATAGGACACACAGTGAAGAAATCATCAAACTGTATCACAATTAGATACTACGGATTGCACCACAATAAACATTTATTGAATATCGGGAAGTGGGGGGAGGAAGCACTGAGAAAGTCATCTGTCCTAGAATAGGACTACTTAGCAAAAGCCTCTACATCAGGGACCTTAGCTAAACAGCTTCTGTCTGTACGATAAACGCTAAACCTTTAGACTACTGAGTAGGCTTGGTGGCATTCAGTGTTTAATAAATCAAACTTCAGACAATTTGTAATATACTTGCTTGACCTCATCCATTCACTTGATTGAACTGCATATACCAAATGTGTTTTAAAGTCATTGTATGTAAGGAACCTTAAGTGAATCTACTTAAGACGCTTAGTGACAAAAACTGTCAGTGGTGAACAGTAGTTAAGTTTGAGGAAGTAAGTATGTGAATCCTATGTACATATAATTCTTGTACATCAATTGACTTCATACACATATACGGTCGATCGATTGAGCGTAAATTAAGAAATCAATAAACTAGATAGAGATGTATTAAAAGCCGAAGTAATTCAACAACCAATCTATGTTCAAACAGCCCAGTAAAATGTAGTTCAGTCGTACTAACAGAAAAATATATGAGTTGTTGTACTTAAAAAGGGCAATCACGAATTTCCTCTTGATATTAGTCGCTACATAGTTAGCTGGTACTGATGTTGTGAATTTAAAAGTATCAAATACTGATTCCTGGCCTACTCAGTAGTCTAACGTTTAAGAGTTCGTTGTAATACGTCAAGATTTTACGTGTAGTGAAGTGGGTGTACACTTCTGAGCAGTTCCACTCTTGGACGAAACATGGTTCTTTAACTCAGGCTAATTCAAACTATTTGCTAAATGTTCAATAAATTCTTATTCTCATTTCAATTTATTTTTTCAATTTGATTATGTTGTATAAATGTAGCATGTAAACGTCAATTCATCATTCAATCGATCAATACCTGTTAACTCTGGTAAAGAATAGGCCGCCTGCAGGATTCTCCAACAAGCTTTGTCCTCTGTTCTCCTTTCCAGTTCTTTTCAGGTGCTATTCATTCTTTTTATGCTTGTCTCCAATCCTTTCCCACCGTCATACAAAATGCATTCTTTGATTATCCGCATTTCCCTTGGCCTCGAACATTTCAAGCTAGTGCTAAACACTTTTTATTTTCAAACAGAATTGTTTGAGTTGGATTGTGATTGCCAAGTGGAAATAAAGGACACACGTTTCATCCTGTTTGGACCCATCATCAGGATATACCTAGATCCTAGTGTTAATGTTCACACAGGGGTTCGAACTCAGTTCGATTCGTGCTAAACGCTACAAAGTTCACCACTAGGCTACTGGATCGAGGCAGTCACACATATGCAACAGGTATAGAGATATAATACTTGTGATCTATTGCTATATCGAGACAATCTGTTCAGGATGTACATATGACAAAAGAGACTGATCAATTTCAGTCCATGACAAATCAAGAGGAATAGCCAAATACATTCTAATTACATATTTGTATTAAAGTTGGCTAAATATCAATAACATTCTGAATAGTTTCAGTGGAAAAAAAACTAGATTAACGTATAACACACTATAAAAATGACTGATTGTCACAAATTAATCTGAATTCGAAAATTAATGAAAGTCAGGAGGTTTACAATTATTGACCAAACTACTTTGTAACTGATAAGCAGAATTTACAACTCATATTTTATTCTATTTAGAATTCATCAGTTAGATGTACCTACATCTTAGTGTTGATGTGTTACACTAGAATTCGAACTATGTTCACTTCAATGCAAATAGTACTTGTGAACTATCATTAGTTTGAGTCAATCTACTCACAATGTATATATACTAACACAGACTGATTAATTTCAATTTATGAACAGATCAACTATAGGATCCAAATACATTTAAACAGAATTATATAAGTTGGATTGTGACTGGCAAGTGGAATCCAGGAAGCGCGTTTCGTCCTATTTTGAACTCATCGGCTGGATGTACCTGCATCCCAATGTTGATGTACACACTGGGATTCGAACTAAGTCCGTTTCGTGTTGAACGCCACCGCGTTCACCACTAGACTACTGAGTCCAGACAATCGCTCAGGATGCACATATAGCAACAATGACTGACCAGCTTCAGTCTATAACAAATCAACGGGAATATACAAGTTTATTCTAATTCAAACAGAATGTTTTAATCTAATGTTAATTAATCATAAAGTGAAATATATGTGTATATTTTTCTCATAATAATAACAACATTAATCTCTTTTGTACATAGTTTCATGTTTATTTGAATGTGTAGCATATGCCTTAAGGCTGTAGAATTCCCTATTCACATAGGTGTAAGTGTATGGGTTGGAAAGGGGGGGAGGTTGGAAAGTGGGGGGAGGTTGGAGAGAGGGGGCGGGAACAAATGTTTTATTTTTTCTTTTATTCTCTAATGAATTCTATTACTTCTCATCTCATAACAACAAGTTTTTAAAAAAACCTTAATCACCATAGTGAAATTTAGATCTAGTTTTTTTTTTAATCATATTGAATTAATAAATGAAGTAGATTATGAATTTATATATTGAACATTGAACATTAAACATTGAATAAAAGAATTATTTAATACTAGAATATAATCAGTTAACGCCTAAACATTATTTACTGTAATTAAAAAGTTATTACAAGGTATTTGTATCTTCCAGTGTTATGAAGTGAAGATGATCAATCTTTGTCAATGTGTGTGTCTATATCCTGAATTGATTGTCCCCATGCAGTTAGTTCATGGGTATAGATTAAGTTGAATTATAATTAACATGTGGAAGTAAAACTAATGCTTTGTTTAATTTTGAATTTATCAACTATAAAGTTGTTTTTTTTTTGTACGGGATGGAGTTGTTACCCATATGCTCAACCATTCTACTTTGTCCGAGTTAGAGATCTGTAGTAAGTCAAGAGAGATTTTAGATGAAGCCAAAATTTCAAATACAAACGTGAAGACAGTTCTATAGTATGTAGTTGAAACTTTGAGAACTACGAGAAGTATCATTCAAAAGATGTAAGTATTAATAAACAACCACATCTACAAGATACTTTGGATCTGTTTTTTCTAGATACCGCCAACAACAACCTTCTATGGCATAGAACAAACTAACTTCCAGCTTAGGAAGAAATTACGAAAAAAATTCTGGAGATGAATAGGACACATTGTGGAAATCATCACACTGCTTCACAAGACAAGCATACACCTAGAATCGTCAAGGTCAAAGCAAAAGAGGAGAACTCAAGAACACATTGTTTTGGAAATCACAGACAGATATGAAAAGAATGAATATCACTTGGAAATAAGTGGGAAGGAGAGCCCAGGACAGGGGCAATCGTAGGATGCTCGTGGACTGCCTATTCTCTACGTGAAGTATCATGCATTGATTTACTGAACTACAATTACCTGTAATATTTACACCAGTTAACACTTACATCGAATTAACGAATCCTAAATAGAACTAAACGCTGATTCTAGATTCCACTTACCAGGCACAATTCAACCTAATTCAACTCCTTAAGAATTTGACAAGAAGTTGTGTTTGATACATTTTAACCATATAATGACTGGGACAGTTATTATAAATAGCCTATAATACGAATTGACTAAAGTCGAATAAGTAAACTGTCGTTTCGACAGTCTAAGAGTTAACTGCAAACCTTTTGATCTAATAACCTTTATTTTGAATGTGAATAACTCAGTGGTTTCACAATGAAATGAAATAACTATCTTCTGTCACAACACGACAATGTTCATGATGAACACTACATCTGAATAAATAGTTCCCAGTGATATGTCATTCCATAATAATTCCTACTAGAAAAATTTAACTGTTGGTGTCTTACCTTAATGAATGTTAACATTCAATAGATACATACAAAGCAACCAAGTTTATAAATCTTTCCTAGTTCTTTCTAATGATTAACAGTCATTAGTTTATGCCACCTACTTCATTCTATTTGTTAAAGATAACGATTAGTTGATAGTAGATTAACGTATTACTTAATGTTTTGAACAATAAGCTAAACATCTTCACGATGTGTTACTTCTTAATCTTAGTAGGAATTCCTACTTCTCAACTGGCCTGTATCAATGATTAACTTAAAAATAGAATACAATATGTGTGTTGACTATTACAATTATCTTGGAAGTCTCATGAGTACTGTTGTTTACGTATCCAGTATAATTTTACCATGAATTCAAAAAAAAACATTTAACTTTTTCTAATTTATATTACTTATGAGGTAGGAATAGTATGTGTTGAATGGCATTTAACATTATGTTTTTTTTATGAATGGTCTCTACGAGTAGATGAAACTCTTGATTTATCAGTATTTCATCATAGATGTCATCTAAACATTGATTGTGTTTGCTGGAACCATTGAGTAAGTAATGGTAAGATTAGACATAAGATAATAAACTTTTGAAGATTTTGCTGACTTCAATGGCTTTGATATGCATTAGACATATTAAACTAGGCTGTACACTGATAGATGATTATGATAAGTATATGAGGAGGAAAGAAAAAAAATGCTATTAGTAGCTAAATTAAAGTGCAAAATAAACTGACAAAATGGTTGACTATTTATTATTTTCTGTGTTGCTAGGTACCGATCAACCGTTATGAATTCCGTGAGAGATTCGTAACTAATGGTTGGAGATTATATGTGATATATTTGGTAATAGATGATAACAGCTATGTGTAACTTACTTTCCATATTCTTTTAAATCTTGAAGCATTCCCTTCTTATCGAATCATGCTCTATGCTAAGTACATTTTCTCACTTATCCTGATGCTATTACTAGTCTTAACACTTTGATATTAATGTTTCGTTTCTGTTGAAGATGCAATAACCTGGAATAATGTACATATGACCCATGTCCTATTGATTGTTTTCATCTTATTGCATAACCATTCATTGATCGCTATTAGTGATATTTGTCACAATATCAATTTTTCACGTTGCTATGGTCAATTGAATTTATGATACATTTTAATTTATATTGTTTCAATTAAGTAATAAGTACGTTGAAGGTTATCATGAACTTTTAGACTTCACATTTAATGTTTTATGTGAAATTTAACAAGATGTAAATAACAGCATTTGAGATCTATCAGTACATTTGATCATCAAATGGTGAATTTCAAACAATCTGTAGTATGTTTCATATTTAAAATCATGAACAAGTTTATTCTAGGCAATCATCAAACCTAAAATGTACTAGACAGTTGTTCTATCTTAGAATGGGACTTCATAGGAGTGACCATCCACGACACCACCAAGAAATTAGGCCTAAGACCTTCAGCTTTCTCTTCAAATGATTTACTGTTAAACTATTAAGCCAGAAGGTATTTAGAAGTTGGTACTTTAAACTCCAGTCAATTAGCGATAACTTTATTAGACTTCATCCATTCTTATTAGTAGGCAACTGCTCGACACCCTTAATGGTTAAATTTTGCTACTTTTAGTCATATTACATTCTCTGAAATGGATTGATTCTATCATCATTCTACATGACTTCATCTGTGGAAACTTCTGATAGAAGTGAGATGTGTAAATTTCTTCACAAGTGACTAACTAATTATTCTGTTCACCTTAAATTCAATCGGTTAATATTGACACTTATTCTATCACCTTTTACAAATTTGTTTCGATTCTTTTCCCTCTTGACCTGATCCATAGTATTAAACTAGTATAATATTGTACTATTGCTCAGGTAAAAAGGGAAGAGAATTGAAACAAATGTGTACAAGGTGACAGGACAAGTGTCAATAATAACCAATCGAATCCAAGGTGGGCAGAACAAGTAGTTAGTCACTAGTGAAGAAATTTGCATAGCTCACTTCTATCAGAAGTTTGCACTGATGAAGTCGTCCAGAATGATGATGAAAGTTTTTCAATTAAACCATCCAACTCAGAAATTCCATGTACTCTGTTTATAAATGGAATGTTCAATTAATTCATTCACGTAATATTCTTTATACGTTTATTACACCATGTACTGATATCCTCACTACCAAATTCCAATCAAAGTTCTACAAACTGATGTTAATCAAGTGAAACAAAGTGTATTGTCATGTTATTCTGTGCCTTTAGTAGTTCATCTCTTTTCAAATGAATACAGGGAATGAAGTATTTGAAGGCATTTATGAGTATCGCCTTATGATTGTAATGCATAGTTTGTTGTTATAGCTTGACAAAGTACAATCTTTGGAGTCCATTTTTGGTGATATTGGGATATGTATTGTTAAACTGTAACTGTTTAACATACCAGTAAATAGGATTTCTTTATACCTTAAATTGTCATCTTTCTAGCGAATCATTAACTATTGATACATCTATTCTCATTCTCAGGTTATCATAATTCTACTACGAATTTGTAAACAACTTCCTTCACCCTTGTCTGTAGTTTAGCCTTTATTGTGTTTTGTATTTTCGTTTACATTTCGGTTTATTGTTTGATAAGTATAATCAGTTGTTGCCACTTAATAAAGGATATACAGTGACTCCTATTCTCTGGTGTTGTTAAACCTTGCTATTTGCTTTCGGAGAAGGCTATGATCATTCTTAAACCATACCAGTCAATTAGCTTTAGTGTGTATCAAATCATAGATCACAGCCCCTATGTTTTATTGGCTAATTTCAACGACCACAAAGGTCATATCACTCGTTCATTGTAATAAAATTGTAATCTATTACGTT
>JALJAT010000205.1:0-22500 GCA_034768735.1 Schistosoma mekongi | reverse complement strand
TTGACTGTGGCTGGCAAGCGGAATCCAAGATGTGTGTTTCGTCTTATTTGGGACTCGTCACCTGGATGTACCTTCATCCTTCTGATAATGTTCACACGGGGACTTGAACTCATTTCATTTCTTACCAAACATCACTGCGTTCACCACTAGATTACTGAGTCCAGACAGTCACACTTGAGCAGCAAGTATATATATGTATAATTAGAATATGTCAGGATTTTTACGTTGATTTGTCATGGACTGAAATTGATCAGTCCCTTCTGCCATATGTGCATCCTGAGTGGATAACCTCAATATAGTGATAGTTCACAAGTATTGTTTGAGTTGGATTGTGACCGGCAAGCAGAATCCAGGTAGATGCAAAACAGATTCTAATTATATTATTATTATTATTATTATTATTATTATTATTATTATTCATACCATTATCACATGGACAACTTTAATAAGCATTCACTTCATCCTTTATTTATACACGTATATTTGCATAATAACGCGTAATTGATGAAATGTAACAAGCAAACAACTTACTAAAATTTATCACCAACGTAGATGGAAACATCTAATTTTCTGTGAAACTTGAAAAATGATAATAAATTCCATTTTCTTGACATTGTTATGCAATACATAGAGGATAGTTTAACTGAACGGTTGATACATAAGTAGAGTATATACATTACAATATTCTGGAACTTTCTCTTGCCCAATGTAAATTACATGGTGTTACTAAGTTTACATATTCTGTTATGTAATCGTACAGGAACTGGTTACCTTCTGATGTAATGTGAAACTGTTTATTGTAATCTACATATATCTATATCAAACCATCTGCATCGACAGAAGTGAATGTTGGGCCTACTCGAAATTCAATGAACATATTCTTAAAAGTCGTTAAGTAAAATGAAAGAAAGCTTTCAACATGGAGATCATTATACACCTCAACGACATAAGATATCAGGCAGTAGATGCCATGAAACTATACGAAGTGTAGAATAGACAATGGACACTTAATCTATTAAAATTTGTAGTAGGTATTGACTTCAGTCTTTTGAAATCGCATTTATGTTTAAAAGGAAACAGTTGTTAGAGTTTTTCTACCCTCGTAACTGAACTGTTAACCGATTACATCATTGGTTTAATATTTTTAAAAATTCTTACTCACTATATTACATCATCATAATACTGTTTAGTGTTCCTTTAAATAACTCAGATGAATTCATATCATTCTCAACTTCCATCAGCAAGCAGCTCATTTCTTTGCTTTATATTGGTTATATAATTCTTATCAGTATCTGCACTAATTTTGCAGAACCTTCTACTCAGCCTTTTCAATTTCAGTTGAATGCTTATTTCGTTCATGTACAACGTAGAATCTAAAGCGTAGGCGCCTGCGTCTAAGTTGCCATACCACATTGACACTACGAAGCCAAGATCAACAAAACAGAATAATTCAACAGAAATGAATGAAGCAAACGAAAGTACGAAAGAATAATAGAGTAACGTAAAGAATGAATAAATTTACGCTATTATGACATTTTGAGCCGTGTCGGTCAGAGTCTTCAACTACGCTGGCCCCAGTCAGGTAGCCTGCATCCATTAACATGGCTTAGAGCATCAGCAAAAGACTTTATAGACTGATGCCATGTTTTGGTTCGGCCACATCTACTTCTTCTGTCCTACCCGTACACGAATCAGCACAGCGCAATGAGGTATCCAATGGTAGAATTCCCACTTCCATCAATTTGTGATATATAGCGCGACGATCATCCATTGTCATTGGTGATAACTGTCTCACACCCGACAAGTCTGAACACCAGTCACGACTTCTCACTAGAGCTTCAGGAACATCCTGGAGTTAGTAACTAGTGAGCTTATTATTATAGTTCAATTGGGATGGTTATTTTTATGGAGATTGGTTATTTATTTAAAGCCCCTGGTGCAGAATCTGGGGTGAGCACTACTGAGGGGTTCCACACTAGAACGAAACAACTGTCCAGTGTTCCCTGGTTTTTAGCTGTACCCTGCTAACACCAACCTGTGACATATTTAATCAAACGGATAACCAGCCTCCACAAAATTAACCAACCTAATTGAACAATAAACAATCAGTTGACAATTGTGTTGTACTTGTATTGAACTAGCTAATATCGATCAATTACATCTCAGCAATGGAACTCAACTTAAGAAATCCAGGTCTTACAATGTACTTAGCATGTCAATTAGCAACTATATTATGATATTGTATGACCATTATCTATAACAATTCACAGTTAAAATTTGGTTAGAATTCATAAATCATGACCTGTCATTTAAACTATGAGAATTTATTACTAAATTTAGAATCTAATGATTATCATTAGATAATGAAGATTGTACTGATTGATTTAAAGACTTTATATTTTGTAAAAGTTTATCAGTGTTGCATATGTAATAGGTTTTTGTATAATTACATTACCAATACATACTGTGGTAACATTGTTTCATATGTATCATTGATATGATTGTACATACTCTTACTTTGTCTTTGTTGCCTTGTACCTTCTGTTGTCTGAAGCCTAAATATCCTGTCGCTGCACTATTCATTGTTCTGAACTGAGTATCGTTCATCAAATGCTTGGATTAATAACGGATCCTTTTTATAGCATCAAAACTGAATACTCAATGTCACTGTCGCTCCTCCTAGCTCAATTGCCTAGAACGAATCTACACTGGAAAGTTGGACTAATGTATACATGTAGTGGTCATTTGGAGAAATAATCATTCGCCTCAAACATTGCTGTTAATTCAAGCAAACTAAATTCTAATGATTGTTGCACTTATTATATGTATGTATTCTTATTTGTAACTGTTTGTAAGGCCTTAGTAACTCGATTGTGTTCCGTGGCCATCATAAGATTATGAAAATGATTAAAAGTGTTTTACAAATAATATAAAGTATGAATGACGTAGTTACATTTGTGTATCGTAATAAAAATATCGTTTGCATTTCATGCATTGAATGAATTCTTGCAGAGTTCAACTACTTTTGGTTAATGATGTTAAACAGTTTGAAGAAATAAATAGAAATAGGTGGATAGCGTAGACATTTCATTTCTATGATTGTTATGTTCCTCTAACTCTATCTTCCTGTTTGGTATATTTACTGTTAGTATATTGACTCTCATTATAAAATACAGTTACTTAGTTATGTACAAGTTGCCCTTAATCACTGACACAATCTCCTTTGGTTTGTATTAATATAAAATTCATAATGGGTTCGATGTGTGGTCTGACTTTGTATATATGCATATAAAGGAATGTTTGAAATACAATATGATACCGATCTGGTTGGTTCATTCATCTTGTGTTCTTCATTCCAGCTTGGGGACTGGTAGTCACAGAGCAGATGTATACGAGCATTGATTAGTAAACAACAAGGTCACACACTATATTTGCCATATGTCAAATTGGCCTGAATATATTTAAATATAACAGTTGGCATTCATCAACAGTGGTTATGAGTGACATGTTGGCGATTAAAGAAGAATGACTAACTTTTAGAAGTATACCTTAGAAGACTATTTAAATGATGTTAGTTTTGTGTAATGGAAGCATCATTGTGTCCCTCGTGCCCTGTCTTCCCTTTCTGCATATGTACTGTTATATATTATATCTTATTTATGAACTACAGTTAATTAATTGTGTACATGTTACCTCTATTCATTATCACTATCTCTCCTGTTGTGTTAACGTTAAATGTCTAATTGGCTGACTATGTGATCTGATTGCATGTATATATAAAGGAATACTTGAAGAATTAGTATGATTCTGTCTGGTGATCAGCTTCTCACTTCAACTTTTTTGGAGGAGAACTACTTATCTCACAGCAGGCAAGTGAGCGCATACTAATTGGTCATACTCTCCAAACATCATATCAGTCTTTTCTGAGGTTAGAACATAAAGTTATGGATTATATATGAAGCACCACTTCCTTTTATGATCAAAGATATGACTAGCCTAAAACTCAAATTGTGTCGATCATCATCAACCACTTAAAATAATTATACCATGCCATTCGCTTTATCTCAATAGAAGAATTATGTCACTTAAATTATACTTTATTTTAGAATAATTTTAAAAGCTGAAGCTATTAGATTTACCATCTGTGAAGTATCCAAGTTGTACTCAGTTAGGAAATGATTCCAGTAGCCTGGTGTCATCGACCTTTTTTACCTGTTCAGTTCAATGCAGTCTTCAATTTTCTTGAAATGGTTAGTATTTTGTAGACAAAATATTTACTTAATAAATTTAGACACAAATCATACTGATTTGTTTTATTTACGTACTCCTTACTCAGATATACTACAATCTGTTAATATTTATCATGTATTGATATGCCAGGCACTTAATGAAGATTGATCATCTTGGAGGACTGTGCTTTAGAACATTAGTTCATTGATTATAACCGTGGACAATTTAATCATTTCATTTCTATGACTGTTATGTGCCCCTTGCCCAGTCCTCTCGTTTAGTACATTTACTCTTACTACATTGTTTATTATTATGAACTACGTTTACTTAATTGTGTACAAGTTGTACACATTCACTACCACTTTCCTTTATTCTGCATCAATGTTAGATTTGTGATTGGTTCACTGTGTGGTCTGATGTTATGTATATATAAAGGCATGGTTAGAATACAATACGTTCTCCGTTTCCGGTTCCCAATTTTTGTTATTCTATTGTCGGCCTGGGAGTGAATAAGCTTAGGTCAGTCGCGCATTAATAACTAGGTACACTTTACTGGCGTTCGCTACAACCAACCAAATCCTCCTTCCTTTCTTTCTCACGTCATAACAGGTATTCACAATAACCACGGACTTTTAACTTAATTAACTAATTCCATAAGTTGATTGCAGGTAACAGTTGAATATTTAACATATGTTTCATCCTATTGACAACTTATCATTTAGATCTATCTACATTTCTATGTTGATGTTAACATTGAAATTTTGATCCAGTGCAATTCTATTTAAATGTTCAGTATGTTACACAACAAACTACTGTAACATGATGGTTGTACTGATATACTGCATTCAGATTACATATACTCCAACAAAAAACTGGTTTACATTTAATTCATAGTAACAATGTGAAAGTAATTCAAACCTTAGCATACATAACTTCATTCCTATTGAACTCAATGGATAACTTGATAATCCATTTTGGTTCTAAACTCAATGTGAATATCAACACAAATATCTAAACAAATTAAATTTACGATAGTTATTTTTGTGGAGGTTGATTATTTATTTGATTGAATATATCACAGATTGATGTTAGCAGGGTACGGCTGAAAACCAGGGAGCACTGTTTCGTTCTACTGTAAAACCCCTCAGTAGTGTGCACCGCAGATTCCGCACCAGGGGTTTTAAGTTGACGCGAACGCCTAACTGTCAGCATAATTGCGTCGGCAACGAGAATTCTACCATTGAATACCAACTCAATGGTGCAGATGGTTAGGCGTTCGCCATCAACTTGAAGCCCCTGGTGCGGAATCTGGGGTGAACACAATTTAGGAGTTTTTATATTTAGTTTTCTTTTATTGTTCCAAATACAATGAAATTTACATCGTAAATTGTAACCTGTAACCATATTCTACATTAACTGAATACATTACTACTACTAATAATAATACAACTAATTCAATGATTATAGTTTATTTTTTATCTTTTAATGTTTAAAATACATGATCACATGATCAACACTTCAAATCAGAAGTGTATTTATCTAATAACATGAATTCTACTTAATTCAACTCCGAATTACTATAGCAACATGGAGATGATCATTGGTTTTCATTATGAAATGTATTCATAATGAAATGCTAATGAGTGTCAATCATTTATGAAGTGGTTTTATGAAGATGAATTTTATTGTGTTGTTTAAATTACTCAAAGACTGATATTGAATGAACTAAAAAGTATTTTTAGTTGTGAAAGGTATCAAAGTAAAATCACTTCTTGTAATTGGATGTTGTGGTGATTGTTGAATTTCATTTAATATCACGAATTTATCTGAGTTCGATAATCATTGACTAGCAGGAATTGACACTGGATAATTGTTTCGTCCAAGTATGGGACTCTTTAGAAATGCACACCCACAGTCCCACTAGAAATCCAGTCCATGACCTCCTGGCTCTAATGACTAGAACTTAGTTCTTAGGATAAACTTGTATATTCCCGTTGATTTATTATAGAATCCCAGTGTGAACATCAACATTGGGATGCAGGCAAATCCAGCCGATGAGTCCCAAATAGGACGAAACGTGAGTCTTAGATTCCACTTGCCAGTCACAATCCAACTTATATAGAACTTAGTTCGTTTCGTACCAATAGGGACTGATCACTTTCAACGGGAAAATTCAAATACATTCTAATTATATATTTATTCAAAGATTAATGAAATAGAGTATTACACTAATCTCAGCACATTATTAGAATGCGTGTCTTTGACTCAATTGTCTGATTAAGTTATTGTAAACTGAAAAATAAATTATTAATACATTCTATAGATTCTTTTGTTATTCACTTAATCAATCAGTTAGTTCACTTACTACGCTAAGAAAATCCTAGTTTAATGCCACGAATTGGTCTTAGTTAAATAGGGACTGGTTTTGGACATCCACGTCGTCTTAGTATGGGATAAGTGTGAAGTGTGCATTCATGACCCAACCTGGGATTGAACACAAGACTTTCTGGCTCTACGGCGAAGGTTTTGCCATTAGACTACTGAGCCTGATCTCGACAGTTAATATTAATTCGTCATGTATCTAAGCGATCACATCCATTAGTATCGGCTGGTAGCTGCCTCACATCTGACCACATCGTGATACTAAATTAACATTCAACAATCTCCTGAACATCCAATTATAATTACATGTTTTCATGACGAGTCTTTACTGAATATAAGCATCAAATTTCTGTTTATACTAGCATACGTTGGACAAACACTGACTAATTGTTCAACTCCATTCTGTTTGATTAAAATGGTATAGATACCTGACTAAAGTGAACTTGCTCCAGAGCCCACAATATAGCGACTCCTTTACCTCGTCCATCATAACCGTGGGGAATAGGTTTTCCCTTTCCTTAAATACTTACTGCTTAAGAGTTAGTCATATCAGGCAAAATTGTATTTGAGAAGATAAAAGGAAAGTTACATAAATTAGGTTACAATCACTTGGCACCAAACGCAGTGTTCACTTTGAATTTTGATCGTACATGTGAATAATATTTTCCTTCAGTAGTTGAAATAATTCAATCTATATCTAATGACGAATACATACGGCGCAACTTCATTAGAGTTTAGTATATACACTCTAACCGTATATACACATCTTAGAATACATTAATGTCCATCGTTAAGTTACTATAGATTATACATAGTTTAAATGAAACTCTATTAAATCAACACCTCGATTTATATTTAAGCCAAATAAGTGTATACGCCTACAATCTCATGGCAATTGGTTATATAATCTAGTGCTATTTGTGACAATATTTGTTTTTTTTTTATGCTCAACTTGGATTAATGATAATTAAGTGAAATGACAAAAATAAATTTAATATTTGATTTGGATTGTGACTGGCAAGTGGAATCCAAAACGCTCATTTCGTCCTATTTGGGACTCATTGGCTGGATGTACCTGCATTCCAATGTTGTTGTTCACATTAGTAATATACAAGCTTATCCTAATTAAAAATAAATGTAATTCATTTTCGATCAGAAAACTTATTTCTTTTCATCAAATGTTACTAGTTCAGTAATTCAATTTCATCAATATATTGACTTGACTACAGTATATGAAGGAGAAAGTGGGGTATATAAATGACTGTGTAAAAATCTCAATAAGAGGGGAGCTGTTAGCATCACTTGTGCAGCTAATTTGAACTAAATGCATACCATAGATAATACATCCTACAGAGGATTAGTATTCAGGACAAAGACTAAGGTTGATAGTGTTAGTGTTAGAAATATGATGTATTAGGTTTTAGGGGAAGAAATAAATTTTCTAGTACGAAGAGTTGACAAGTGAAACTTATCACCTGATTACTTAATGCAGTTGCATCTCTCAAAACAGAAGTTACATCAACTGAGAAACTTTTATCTTCAGGATTAACATAGGAAATCCAACCATCTGTACTAAAACTAACACATTTAGCCAAAATGTTGGTGATAAATCATAGAACTTTTCAACATTTGAAAGAAAGTATGAAAGAAAAAAGGTAAACCTTTACAGCATTTTGCTCAATCTTCTTCATGTTACAATGTTTTACCCAACTTTTGGTAAACTGTACATTAAGTTTTGTGTAACGTTATCCGACGTTCTCCAACCCCCCACCTCATGACCTTGCTGAACTTAATTTACAGGAATATGCCTTTGACTTAAAGCCGAAAAGAGTATTTGTTATAGGGATTAGTATTGGCAACAAATCCTACTTTTAGCTAAAATTTATAAATCTAATTATTTATGCAGAATAGAATTGAGGGAATTATCATTTACTACACTTGTAGGTTACGTTTATTTACTAAATTATAATAATCATACCTTGACAAGCGTGTTATAGTATTATAAGATTTCACAGACTTACTGTTTCATTCGATTTGGGTTCCAGAATGAGAGAGCTCTATTATGCGCTCTGCATAGTAACAAACAATAATCTTGGATAAACTGAAAACAAAAATAACTTTAACTGTGCTCTAATAGAGTTGAGATGGTATTAAGTCTGGTTGTTTGTATTCACCATAGATTTATGTTAGTTGGGTACAGTTAAAAATCAAGGAGCATTAAACATCTATTTCATCAAAGTTTAGAACATCTCAGCAATGCGGACCTTCGATGCCGACAATAAATCGAACCAGAGGCTTTTAGTTTTCACACTCTATTCAAGTTATGCACATAAAAATCAAAATTAATTGTAAGACTTGATGGGTGACATTATATCAAGCGTTAACCAGCCTGAAGTTCCATGGGGCCGAATCTATGGTGCTCACTACTGAGTAGTCCAATCCTAGGTCGGAACAGTTGCCCAGCGCTCCCTAGTTTTTATTCATGTCGTGTCAACATGAATATATATATATATATATATATATATATATATATATATATATACCTTTAATTTCAGACCACAAATGCGACCTATTAGACTAATGGCATCAACACTAAAGAGAGACAATAATCATAGGATAATGAATTGACGTATGCATAATTAATTAGGCATAGTTGATGAATTAGAAACAGTTTATACCTCTTTAACAGTCATCATTCGCTTTTTTGTAATAATTCTTTTCTTAGCTATACATCTAAACAAACCTAATCTTTGCATTCATGAATCATTTGAAATGTCTACCACATTTGCCCCGACTCATCAAACTAATTTTAAGCGTTGTACTCTACTCTTAATCGTTAGTTGTTCACATTCCAAATTATTGTTAGTAATTATTTCTTGTATCCAACATATACTTCTAAATTTAACCTTAGTTCTTGTTCCTAGGTGATTATATCGAATAACTAATTTCATAATTGTACCCTTACATTTTTGCATTCTGTTAGTTTATAAGCCTTAGAAACAATTAACTAGTCGTTTCTTATTTTGTTAAGTCTTTGTTAAGAAGTTAGAAAAAGCTGTTACGATTGATGCATATGACCAAGTGGTTGATGAGACCTTGTGCCCTCGGAAACACAATAAAAACCACCAATGAGTCCCAAGCCAGAATTAGGTGAACATAAGCTAGACTAATTAACCAGACAGAATTTGTATTAAATTTCAAGCATTTCTTTGTATGTACACAAAATCAAACTACACAGTTAGCTAATTATGAATTCAACATGAGCACGGAACAAATAACATAGTGTCAGTGAATAGGGGGTAACTTGTAGACAACTAATGAATTGAAGTTCATAATAAGACTAACAGTAAATACACTAAACAGGAGGATAAGATAAGATGGACATAACAATGATAGAAATGATATGTTTACAATACCCACAATTACAACACATTTTCACATGGCTCATTACGTTACTTTAGTCTTTAGGTTACCTGACTTCTCTATGTTGCTGTTTGATAAGTATTTGGTTAATTTACTCATCACTAAATTTCTAGGTATTAATTTCATATTCGAATGTTAAATCATATACATCTTAATATTGAGTTATGATGATGAACTAATTGGAAAGAAATCCTTTTTTGTTCTATTTGTATTCTTGATTATGATTTAGGCATAGCAACTATTATAGTGACTCTAATTTGTTTCATTTCTTCTCTTTCGTCAGACAAAATAACTTCAAGAGCAATATCAGAACTTTTATATTTTTTATTAATCTTGTAACTACTAAAATTAGCTTTTGATTTTCAATATGTAAATGCACACACACACACATACACACAGAC
The DNA here is from genome assembly GCA_034768735.1 of Schistosoma mekongi. NCBI lineage: Eukaryota > Metazoa > Platyhelminthes > Trematoda > Strigeidida > Schistosomatidae > Schistosoma > Schistosoma mekongi. The sequence goes on along the minus strand of JALJAT010000205.1, from coordinate 12,064 downwards.
CATACACCGATCTCAATAGTTCCCGTTTAAATAATACAGTGAGTAAATTCCACAGATAAAATTTCTACTTTTGATACGTGTGTATGCGAGTGTGTGTATGATAAATAGAACAGGATCTTTAAAACATTACTATATTTAGATCGTAACCATGATATCAGCTGATAGAAATACTTGTTCCATTCAATAACTACGTGTATCTACACATTTGTAGTCGTACGATATTAAGTATGTCACTCATAATCCTACTTAATAAGTTAGTTAATAGTATTTGCCTCTTTTAGTTGTTTTTTTTTCGTCCTTTCTTTGAAATAAACAATATTGTTTCATATGATCATGTTTCATATCAGGTATATTGAGTTTATTACTTTACAGTGAGTTGGTAGAGAGGTGGTCAGAGGTAATTTATTATAATGCTACGTATTAGTGATATGTACGCATTAGAGAAAGTAACAAAACAAAACGATTCAGTGTGACTGATGAACTACTCCAAATTAATTGTTAGCATTTATCACAAATTGACATTGAATGGTGACCACACAAAATAAGAGAGTACTGGACAACTATTTCGTACCAGTTTCGTGACTAGTGGAGTTCAAACTTATTGTATGTGACAATTATCACCAATGAAAATAGATGATCGTCAACCTATATCAATAATTGATAGAAGTAAGAATTTTACCATGGAGATGATCAGGCATTTTCTGTGAGACTGGAAGAACTTGTGTTCAACTCTCTACCGGGACTGAGGCTGTTCACTGCCAATAAGGATTAGCATACTAGGACAGAATAATTGTTTAGTACTCATTGGTTTTCAGTGGTACCCAACTAACATCACTCTGTGACGAATAAAAGCAACTAAACCTAATCCTGAATAAACTGAATGCTGTCTCCATAAAACTATCTCGGTTTAATCCAAGTTAATTTTACATTACGTCAGACAGCATGAAAAGGAAATCTGTGTGCCAATCTTAATTTGACTAAGTTAAACAATATTGACCTTAAATTCTGTGATACTAAGAAAGCTGTCAATAAAATGTGTTCAAATCTAGTTTCGACATCTGCATAGATGGAGAGAAGGGTTGGTATTGTAGAGGACTGAATAATCCCCTGATCATATCATATTTCAGATTGCACATTTCTTTGTGTGTGGACGTTCAATGTATTAATTCTTCACTCTCACTGCTGGTTTGCTTGGACTTGTTCTACTTGTTGGATCCCATTGGTTCTAAATATGGTATCATTCATTTAATGCTCTTCTGATCACTGGTGTATAGGCGTGAAGTCAAAGTGATGTATGCAAGATCAATTTCCCTAATGGTATTTACGAATCGAGACTTAACTAATTACAATTCAACATCACCACTTCACATAGTAGGAGTCACACGAGGCTTTCCGGTAGTCTTAAATGGCATTTTATCACCTTTTACTCAGCAAACGATGATATCAAGTGGTTGCAATTCATGTTGGGTGTTAGTATTCCAAAACCATTTTCACAAAACCTTAAGTGAACTGGAACCCAACAACAGTTTGTTGATTTTGAGACCTGGTTAAGTCTATAGTGTAATCCTGATATATGAAAAAGATTATGTGAATAAGATGAATTCTTTACTTGACGACAAAAACAAAGTTCAATAACTAGACTGTTGGACCAACATGTCAGAAACAACAACTAGCTGACTCTTTAAATAAACATTAAGTAACAAAGGCTAATCAGAGAAAGTCTATAGGAACAGTTTGAAGTGCACCCGATATATGACCAAGTTACGTTTGCGGTATTACCAGCGCAACTTCTAACGATTGAACACACTCTTACGAATGAGAAGAAATCAGAAGGCAATGAAGGATGGAAGAGAAGTTATATTTGATCGTGAATGGAGCAGCAATGGGATAGCAACGTGTAGGCTGCCAAACTAGAGAGAGAGTTGCTTTCCACGATGCGGCGTGACGTGATCTGGTAGTGATGCGTGACCGAGCACCTTCAACTTAGTATTGTCCGCTAAAACAAACATGGTCAGCATCAATGTCGAAGCCTATGTAACTATTTATTTTGGGGATTATTTACCGCTACAAGCTAAAACCTATGGATACAACGACACAAAAAATGTACAGCCTACTGAAAATGCGATCGGTGACTTTGACCAACCGTAGATACGAATAACACTGCTTATAACGCTACATCTACATGGTTATATTATATTAGGAGATTCAGAAAGAATGAATAACATTCGGAAATACCATTTAGAAGACTGTAGCAGCTACTGATAATGCTGTACATCATATTTCACTTAATTTACATTCTTATATTGATATGCATGTTACAGTATAATTGGATGGTGGATTTTAACTTACTCGCGCTTTTCAGTTTTGATTTGAATGGTTTCGGTTTGTTGAAATAAATTCTCTGGTATCAGTTAATCTTTCGTCTTTTATAGTTCTTCTTGAACCTACTTATGTACACAAGCGTTGGTTCAAACTAGTTTCTGAGTTATGTTGGTGTATTAAATCTAAGGATTTAGAATGATACAGAGCATTATATAAACTTCCAGACCAATAGAACCTACAACCAAACGTTTTATGAATTCAACGCTGTGGAATTTTACAACGTCAACCCTCATTATCTGTAATTACTTTGTTGGACACTCGCAACCAGTTTCATAAATTGTATCATAAACACTATGACACAACATGTGAATGCCTATTTTATATCAGTTACGTAATTGTGCAACATAATGTAGAGTAACTTAGCAACACAAATCCTCGTAGAAGTATACTGATATTATGAAGATACTAATTTTTACAAGTATGTTCCTTGGTGTACTCTTTTAGCAATATTTGTTAAAACTTAAAAACGATAACTCTTGACTTTTATTTACCGCTTTTGTACTCTGGTCTCGCGCTTAGTAGCCGTCTATCAAATATGTGTGTTTACCCTACTGATTATTTCCAATCGACTTCCTGGTATCCTGACAAATAATTAATACATCTTTTTTATTATAGTGTTTATAGCAACATATCCCATATACAACTAGTCTGCTGTTTCGGTTACTTCCATCTTTGCTTAAGCTTAAATTGTCTGATTCTATGCGGGATACGACAGGACTACAATATAGGGACGTACTAATGAAATGGCGACTTTCCATCTCAAGGTCGCTGCACACAGTTTAGTTGACAGTGTTGACGATCTATCGCATGCTCGCTAATTTTCAAGACGTTATTGTTAGCTATTTACAGGAGGAAGGTTTTCTTCGCAGAACATGTTTATGTGACTGTAGTGAGTCTACGCACCTGGAGGAATGTTTAGAGAAAAGGGACAAACTAATATTTCGTTGCCACAAATGTTAGATCAGGAAATCTCGTAGATCTGGTTCATTTTTCACACGTTCCAAAATCTCTCTGTAGCAAATAGTAGTCCTTGTAATGTAGTGGTTATTCGAGACACCTGTATTTGCTGTTGCATCCACGGCAGATGTTGCCGAAGATAAATCTATGCAGTGGTATCAGTACCACAGAGATGTACGCTCGGAGATACTAATGGAAACACCAATGTCTATGGCGTCGGTAAAATTGCCGAGATCGATGAGATGGTTCTTAGGAAGGACAAATATAACCGGGTTTGCAGCATACATACAGTGTGGGTAGGTAGTTTTCATATTAAAACCTACATCATAATATCTATAGGTATTTGGTATTTAGGATCGATATCTATGCAAAGGACACTTTGAAAGGATTTCTGACCGGAAGAAATCTACCTTAATTCAAATTATTCGGAAGTATGTCGAAAGAGAAACAACAATTTACACAGATGATTTGAAGTCATACAGTTGCTATTAAGACTTGAATACAATCACCGTGTCGTCGTTCATGGCCGACACTTTGCAGATCCCTCAACAGGAATTCAAACGAATAACATAGAGGCCATGTGGTCCAGATCGAAAAATTATCTTCACAAATATAAAGGAACCCGTGGAAAAATGCTATATAGCCATATAGACGAGCATTTAAATGGAAGTTACTTTGATTTGAAATGTTTACAACCATTAGATAATCTCGAAACATTTAGTAATCATGTGAAATTATTGTACTTATTTGAGTAATACTTCATTTTCCTAATAATAATATCATTCCGTTCTAAGCCGCTTTCTTATTGGTCAATTTTCGCTTAGCTAATCTTAAGGTCGTACCTATTCTATAGTCCTCCCCGGGATACCGCATTGTAGCGGTAAATAATCCCCAAAATAAATAGTTACATAGGTTTCGACATTGATGCTGACCATGTTTGTTTTAGCGGACAATACTAAGTTGAAGGCGCTCGGTCACGCATCACTACCAGATCACGTCACGCCCTACCGTTAAAAGCAACTCTCTCTAGTTTGGCAGCCTACACGTTGCTATCCCATTGCTGCTCCATTCACTATCAAATATAACTTCTCTTCCATCCTTCATTGCCTTCTGATTTCTTCTCATTCGTAAGAGTAGGTTCAATCGTTGGAATTTGCGCTGGTACTACCGCAAACGTAACTTGGTCATATACCGGGTGCACCTTCATTGGTGAGCCCGACGTGATTTGGACACGTTCATAACTTTGAGTTCGTACCTGTTTATAGTTTTCAACAGTATTTTTGGTGTGATTATCATTTTTTTGCACGTGCACGTTTTGATCGCATTTATTTTTGTATTTTCATATACTGCATATATAACATGACTGATCAGACTCCTAAGTTCATTAAGATTAAAACTCCCACACCCCCGCACTTCCAGTTCATTCCTTTTTGGACAGAAAACATAGAAGCTTGGTTCTGCTACGCAGAAGCCGAGTTTCGAGACCACGCTGTGACATATCCACGTGTTCAATTCCTTGCCGTCGTAAGGTCACTTCCGCGTGAATTGAACAGGTACGTCACCCCTTCCTTTTTCAGCCCTGACTACCTAGAACCTTATGACCAGCTCAAAAGATCGATTCTCAAACGCGGAGACTTGTCCGATAGACAACGTCTTGATGAGTTGTTCCACACCATCGAGCTAGGTAGTGGTTCAGCAACGGAAATGTTGACGCGCATGCGGGAGGTAATTGGTCAACGCACTTTCGACGAAGGTCTTTTCCGTCAACTCTTCTTATCAAAACTGCCACAACAAGTGCAAGCAGTTCTGGTAACGTTTAATAACAACCCAGTAGATGAACTAGCCTCATCTGCTGATCGAATTCTGGAGATCACCAGAACTCGCGACAATCAGGTTTATTCCATTACCGAAAAACCTCAGGCCACCGAAAACGAAGTAACGAAATCGTGTAATGCTCTTTCGCGTTTTCTTGACCTGAAGGAAAGACACCGACCGGACGATTCTCGTCGACGAAGTACGTCACGGAGAAGGTCGTCGTCTCGACCTTGACGAAACGAAAATTCACATTGGTGTTGGTACCACAACACCTATGGAAAAAATTCCAAGAAGTGTAGAGACCCCTGTTGTTTCCCTAGACATAAACCGATTATTGACGCATCGGGAAACTACCCCGCCGGCACGCGTTAGCGGCAACTGTAGCCGGTGGAAGCAGCCGCCTGTTATTTATCACTGATGTGATAACGAAGGTTCGCTACCTCGTCGATACTGGCGCAGAAGTTAGCGTTCTTCCTGCAGCTCCATCTGATCGCCACCATGAAGCTGCGTTCGATTTACAGGCAGCCGATGGAAAACACATAGCTACGTATGGCAAACGTTACGTCTACTTAAACGTGGGTTTACGAAAACCCATACACTGGATTTTCACTACCGCCGATGTGAAAATACCTATCATAGGCATGGATTTACTTAGCCACCACAACTTGCTTGTGGACCCTAGTAAAAAGAGATTAGTGGATAGTAACACAAATCTATACGTTAGTGGAACCGTGGCTACAGGTTGTAGCTTATGTCCTCTTCGTTTTAAACATTTAATTAACCCTTATTTTCAGCCGATACTCGACAAGTATCCAGATCTGAATAAGACGTCATCGAAATTATCACGTGTAATCAGCAATGTTGCACATCACATCACGACTACAGGTCAACCTGTATTCTCCAAAGCACGCCGACTCGCGCCTGAATAACTAAGGATTGCGAAAAACGAATTCGATCATATGATTGACTTGGGAATAATTCGACCTTCCAGTAGTCCATGGTCATCTCCATTACATATGGTCCCGAAGAAAGATAGCAATGACTGGCGTCCCACCGGTGATTACCGACGTCTTAACGCCCAAACTACGCCTGATCGCTACCCTTTACCGCACATCCACGATTTAACGGCCACTCTGAAGGGAATGACAATATTTTCGAAAATCGACTTGGTAAAGGCGTACAACCAAATACCGATGTCTGAAAATGATATCCCGAAAACCGCTATCGTAACTCCATTTGGCCTTTACGAATTCCTCCGAATGCCTTTTGGGTTGAGGAACGCAGCACAAACATTCCAACGTTTCATTGATGACGTGTTCCGCGGGCTTGACTATGTCCATGCATACGTCGACGACTGCCTGATAGCAAGTCCAGACGAGGTAACACATATGAAACACTTGGACACAGTCTTTAGTATACTGCAACAATATGGAGTAACCATAAACATACAGAAATGCCAAATCGGAACAACCTCGTTGGACTTCCTGGGGCATACTATAAATGCGAATGGTATACAACCCCAAAAACACAAGGTGGCGGCTATTCTGGAATACCCGGAACCAACCACCATCAAGCAGTTGCGAGCTTTCAATGGGTTGGTAAGTTTCTACAGACGGTTTATACCGAACTATGCATCTGTCATAAAACCACTAACGGATCAGCTTCGTGGAAATAAAAAAGTGGTCACAATGGATGCAGACTCAAAGAAAGCCTTTACTGCGACTAAAGAGGCAATAGCCAGTGTGACTTTGCTGGCACATCACAATACCGAAGCCCCTGTCAGCATCGCGGTTGACGCATCTGACTCAGCGATTGGCGCAGTTCTACAAAAATGGACTGACAAAACTTGGCAACCTTTAGCATTCTTCTCAAGACGACTAAACGATACCGAATCAAGATACAGCACTTTTGGTCGTAAACTGCTAGCCATGTACTGCGCTGTACGACATTTTCAACATTCCATCGAAGGCCGGGAATTTACAATATTCACCGACCATAAACCACTGACGTTTTCTATGAAGTCATCTTCAGATATGTACTCTCCGCGAGAGTCGCGTCATCTAGACTACATTTCCCAGTTCTCTACTGATATACGACATATATCTGGGGCTAACAATGTAGTTGCCGACGCCTTATCACGAATACATGCCTTGAATCGTATCCAAGGCATCGACCTCGTCGTACTAGCTCGACTTCAAAATGAAGACAATGATCTTCATCACGAGTTATCCACAACAACGCTTAAACTCCAAACAAAGACGATTGGAAAGGGTAAGAACACTTTAATTTGTGATTATTCTACAGGCACAGCCCGTCTAATCGTTCCCAAGAGTTACCGACGAATCATCTTCGACACATTGCACAACCTCTCTCATCCTGGAGTTCGTGCTACGGCTAAACTAATTGCTCAGAGATTCTGCTGGCCAAGGATGAATAAGGACATCAAAGAATGGGCACGCTCCTGTGTGGCATGTCAAAAGAGCAAAGTAATTCAACACAATAAATGTCCTCTAGGCACTTTTCCAACTCCCGACGCTCGATTCAACCACGTCCACTTTGATTTGGTAGGACCCTTACCTGAATCAAATGGATTTTCTTATCTTTTGACATGCGTGGACCGTTTTACACGCTGGCCAGAAGCGATTCTACTGAAAGACATCACTAGTGAAACGATTGCTCGCGCTTTCGTCGAACGATGGATAGCGAACTTTGGTTGTCCATCTACAATAACGACAGACCGTGGACGTCAGTTTGAATCTGGATTGTTCCACTCTCTGACAAAACTTCTTGGAGCGACGCGCTTCCGAACAACAGCCTACCATCCACAATCTAACGGTTTAGTAGAAAGATTTCATCGACAGCTGAAAGCATCACTTTCAGCTACAAACATGCCGCAGTGGACAGAGGCTTTGCCACTAGTCTTACTCGGTATCCGAAGCATGGTAAAAGAAGATGTCGGGTGCAGCCTGTCTGAACTAGTTTACGGAACGACTCTTCGATTACCAGGTGAGTTTGTGGAAACCGCTTCCACCTCAACAAACTTGGATATAAATTCTTACGTGAACCGGCTTACAAATGCTATGCGTTCAGTTAAGCCAGTTCAAACTCGACGACAATCGACAGACACTTTCATCCAACCCGCCTTAAAATATAGTACACACGTTTTTGTACGTCGTGACGCTTTACGCCGACCTCTTGATGCGACTTACGAAGGACCATACAAGGTTTTGAAACGTGAAATAAAGTACTATACGATCGATAAGAATGGACACGAAGAGAACGTCAGCATTGACCGCCTCAAAGCAGCTTACCTAGAAGGTAAACCCCTCGATGTCCAACTCGCCACAACACCGCCGAAACTCGACATGAGCAAAGTCGCCATGCCTCAAGCAGCAACCATCGAGCAAGTGGAAATTCAGAAGAGCTCCATAACGCCGAGAGCTACACGTTCTGGTAGAAATGTACGATTTCCAGAACACTTAAATGAATATTACGTCTATTAATTTTCTTTTCTAATTTTCCACTGTGTGTATTGTGAATATCTATCTATAAAAAATAAAAAAAATTGAATAAAAATATTTTGTTTTTACTTTATGGTATGCATTTTTGTTTACACATTTTCGTATGTTTAAAAAAAATATATCAAAAAAAAACCTTTTTTATTGTTCATGTTAGCGTTGCCGACATTTTATGCGTTTTTGTAGCTGTATTTAGCCGCCAAATTGCTTTTAAATATATATACATATATATATATTAATGAAATGCATATATTAAAATTTTTTTCTTTTGGTTTTCCAGGACGCCTGGAAACGACCAGAAGAAAACGGAAGAGAACGATAACATTTTGTACATTTTTTTTATGTAACGACACTTTAGCATAGGCACTGATGGCCAGAAGCTGCACAACATCCAAGCTATCAAAGGAACGTTTACCAATGCTTAACGCATTGGGTTTTATCCTTTGGCTGGTACGTCATAGGGTCCTCACGAACCCATTAGGGGGGGGAGTGAGCTGTAGCGGTAAATAATCCCCAAAATAAATAGTTACATAGGTTTCGACATTGATGCTGACCATGTTTGTTTTAGCGGACAATACTAAGTTGAAGGCGCTCGGTCACGCATCACCACCAGATCTCGCCACGCCGTACCGAAACAAGCAACCCTCTCTAGTTTGCCAGCCTAGACGTTGCTAACCCATTGCCGCTCCATTCCCGATCAAATATAACTTCTCTTCCATCCTTCATTGCCTTCTGATTTCTTCTCATTCATAAGAGTGTGTTCAATCGTTAGAAGTTGCTTTGGTAATAATCCAAACGTAACTTGGTCACATACCGCGTGTAACTTCAAGTGAAAATTCACAATTTCATCACACTCTTAATTGCACTGTATGACCTCTCCATTAATATAACTCTCTATGTATTTTATATGGTTAATAGTGCATACTTTCACTGTGTCCCAATCTACTTTATTATTAGTATTATAATTATTATCTGTCTACTTTATTATTATCATTGTTATTAACATTATTATTATCTATCTACTTTATTATTACTATTATTATTATTATTCACCCTTCCAATATCACCTGAGTGACAATACACAATTTCACTACACTGTTTGATCTCTCCATTACTAAAATTCTCTATATATTTTACATGGTTATTAGTGCATATTTTCGCTCTGTTCCAATGTACTTTATTATTATTACTATTATCTGTCTTCTGTCATCACTTATAAACCGATTCTAAATTTTGATTACAACTTGACCTTTTAATTATATTGGGTTTATTAGTTGGCTAACAAACCTATTTATGCAAAGTCTAAGCTACGACTACGCATTGAACTCTTTTGAAGTATTCTTTATTTTTTTTCTTTTTCTTCTTTTTTCATTTTCGTTTTTTTTATTTACACGTCCTACATTACATTAGCGTTTATACTCTTAATACTACTTCGCTAATTTGATTTATTGAATTATTATACTCAACTGATGAAGCCCAAAATGGTTTCTTCACAACGCTTATTGTAAATGAGTAGTATGTGATTAAAATAAATAAATAAATAAATAAACTTGTATTCTCCAAAGCACGCCGACTCGCGCCTGAAAAACTAAGGATTGTGAAAAACGAATTCGATCATATGATTGACTTGGGAATAATTCGACCTTCCAGTAGTCCATGGTCATCTCCATTACATATGGTCCCGAAGAAAGATAGCAATGACTGGCGTCCCACCGGTGATTACCGACGTCTTAACGCCCAAACTACGCCTGATCGCTACCCTTTACCGCACATCCACGATTTAACGGCCACTCTGAAGGGAATGACAATATTTTCGAAAATCGACTTGGTAAAGGCGTACAACCAAATACCGATGTCTGAAAATGATATCCCGAAAACCGCTATCGTAACTCCATTTGGCCTTTACGAATTCCTCCGAATGCCTTTTGGGTTGAGGAACGCAGCACAAACATTCCAACGTTTCATTGATGACGTGTTCCGCGGGCTTGACTATGTCCATGCATACGTCGACGACTGCCTGATAGCAAGTCCAGACGAGGTAACACATATGAAACACTTGGACACAGTCTTTAGTATACTGCAACAATATGGAGTAACCATAAACATACAGAAATGCCAAATCGGAACAACCTCGTTGGACTTCCTGGGGCATACTATAAATGCGAATGGTATACAACCCCAAAAACACAAGGTGGCGGCTATTCTGGAATACCCGGAACCAACCACCATCAAGCAGTTGCGAGCTTTCAATGGGTTGGTAAGTTTCTACAGACGGTTTATACCGAACTATGCATCTGTCATAAAACCACTAACGGATCAGCTTCGTGGAAATAAAAAAGTGGTCACAATGGATGCAGACTCAAAGAAAGCCTTTACTGCGACTAAAGAGGCAATAGCCAGTGTGACTTTGCTGGCACATCACAATACCGAAGCCCCTGTCAGCATCGCGGTTGACGCATCTGACTCAGCGATTGGCGCAGTTCTACAAAAATGGACTGACAAAACTTGGCAACCTTTAGCATTCTTCTCAAGACGACTAAACGATACCGAATCAAGATACAGCACTTTTGGTCGTAAACTGCTAGCCATGTACTGCGCTGTACGACATTTTCAACATTCCATCGAAGGCCGGGAATTTACAATATTCACCGACCATAAACCACTGACGTTTTCTATGAAGTCATCTTCAGATATGTACTCTCCGCGAGAGTCGCGTCATCTAGACTACATTTCCCAGTTCTCTACTGATATACGACATATATCTGGGGCTAACAATGTAGTTGCCGACGCCTTATCACGAATACATGCCTTGAATCGTATCCAAGGCATCGACCTCGTCGTACTAGCTCGACTTCAAAATGAAGACAATGATCTTCATCACGAGTTATCCACAACAACGCTTAAACTCCAAACAAAGACGATTGGAAAGGGTAAGAACACTTTAGTTTGTGATTCTTCTACAGGCACAGCCCGTCTAATCGTTCCCAAGAGTTACCGACGAATCATCTTCGACACATTGCACAACCTCTCTCATCCTGGAGTTCGTGCTACGGCTAAACTAATTGCTCAGAGATTCTGCTGGCCAAGGATGAATAAAGACATCAAAGAATGGGCACGCTCCTGTGTGGCATGTCAAAAGAGCAAAGTAATTCAACACAATAAATGTCCTCTAGGCACTTTTCCAACTCCCGACGCTCGATTCAACCACGTCCACTTTGATTTGGTAGGACCCTTACCTGAATCAAATGGATTTTCTTATCTTTTGACATGCGTGGACCGTTTTACACGCTGGCCAGAAGCGATTCTACTGAAAGACATCACTAGTGAAACGATTGCTCGCGCTTTCGTCGAACGATGGATAGCGAACTTTGGTTGTCCATCTACAATAACGA